>BQKN01061878.1:0-22603 GCA_022839385.1 Asparagus kiusianus
GAATCTGTGATTCGGTGGTCAACGAGCTAAAGCGCTCCCGGCACAGGTAAAGATCCCACAAAAGCAGTGATCCAAACAACGATCCTGCGTTTATTTTCTCAAGAGTTGTAATCTTTAATTTTGTTGTGTAAAAGAGTCTTATAAAAAGGCTGTTTTCTTTGAATTTATTGTAATCGACCGGAGATATAATGAATTCGACAACAAGATCAACTTTTGCTGAAAACATCCACCCCCAGCTTTCTTTGCAAAACCGGGTTTAACACTGTACTTAGTTGGATGACCGAGAAGCAGTTTATACTCGTATACTCTTTGGAGTGCCAGAAGGAGCAGTTTATACTCTTATACTTGTCGGAGTCTTCATTCGACTTAATTGAGCGATATAACGCCGGCTTCAACCAAGGTTTGGATGCTATTCTTGAGAGCAAAGCAATCCTTGGTGGGATGAAGGACCTTCCTGTGGTACGCACAGTACCTTGGATCCGCAGTATTATCAGCTTCCTCCTGATTTGCGATAGGTGGTAGATTGATCTTGTTGTTTTCAAGGAGGGATTCGAAGATGGCTGGAATGTCTTCGTCCTTGAAGGAATACTCTTTTTAGAGTTTCGGATCCAAAGTCTTTTGCTGCCTTCGGGGTTGTTGTTGCGACGTTTGATTAGCACCAACAGCAGCTGCAGGTGCCTTGCTCTTACCACGGGAGGCGAAGTTCGAGTTGGGAGGATTAGCCAACGGTTGGCTCCTCTCAGCCTTCTTCCTTCGGAGGAAGCATTCGGCCCGCTCTCCATGCATCTTCAACTCTTTCCAAGTATTGGACGGTGCGACTCCCATAACTTCTAATATCTCAATAGATAGGTTGCTATGACATGTTTGGAGGATGAAGTCCTCCGTGCTCGGATCTCGGCAGTTCATTGCTTTATTCCGGAAGCGTTTGACGAAGTCGTCGACTATCTCGTCATCTTCTTGTTTCTCATCGAAAAGTGTCCTGATGGATACCTCGTCATCGTCATTAAAGAAATTGCCGAGGAACGAGCTCTCCATATCGTCCCAGTTGTTACTACTTCCGAGCTTGAGACGACGGTACCAATCGAAGACCGACCCCCGAAGGGTACCGATGAATAACCGAACCATCAAAGCTTCATTGTCGGAGATCATGCCAAGTGGGACTTGAAGTAGATCAAATGCTGAGTTGGCGAACCCTTCCTATCAAACGGTGTGAAGTTGATCAGGTTAAACTTCGTCGGATACGGGATCGAATCCCACTCTCTCGGATATGGACACAGAATACCGGTCCTTTTTACCTCTCGAGCAGACATCAGAGCGTTAATTTTGCTTTCGAGATCTTTCATTTTCTCATCCTCGCTCGTATTGGGGCTTGGACGATTCTTAAGAGGAATAACGGGGCCACCCCCAGTGTTGTCATTATTGGTAGGACTACCCCCAGCGTTTTGGTCAAGGGGAGGGTTCTCAGTATCGAGACGTTCATCCATATCTGAATCGCTACCTACTTAGTGAGCAAGGTTACGATGGCTTGATTCACCGAACTGATTGGGCAGAGCCCGAATTTGTTGGTCATGCTCTTCCCTCATTCGTAGCATAGCCATTTCCATTTCGATCTTGAATGCCTCTTTCTGTTTGGTTAGAGCATCCTCGAGAATTTTAGCGATTTTCTCGGTGTTGACCATGAATGCCTCGTGCGATTGTCCTGGGCTAGACACCGTTTGGTCAGAAGCGACTGCAGAGTTGGCATCTGATGCTTCATCATCGGAGAATAATCCCTTCTACATTCTCAAATAATCCCTTTGTCTAATAGTTCTTGATCGCAACCGGGTTAGACGATGCGATATAAGCGGGTCAGAGCTAGAAGGTCGAATTGACTTTCCCTTATCAGCCATATTTATTATGACTTCCGGGAGTTCGTCACCTTGAACAGCCGATCGCTCTTTATGGAGACGCTTTGGTCTGGACTTGGCCATTCCGTTAGAGATCCTCTCGAATACCGAGACCCTCCGCGGAGCGGCCTTGGGGCAGCTACATGCCGATAAAACTGCCCTGATAATGTTTATGCACGGACAATGAGAGTCCGTTTCTTAGGTACTTCTATTTGGAGGTCTGTTCGTACCCCCAGCCTGATAGTATAACTCATCGGTCTGAAGACCAGAGTAACCTATCGCGTGTTGGCACGATCTCTCAGGTATAACGTCGTCATCTGACGAACACGTTTCCTTCTGAGAGCTTGCTGTCTTATTGGCGTTCTTAAGAGTCACGCGTTTGGAGCTACGCTTTTGGGAGCACGAGCTTTTGACGGGCTCTTGGTCTTCAATTCGCCGTCCGAGGCGATCAATTGCAGGGGTTTTCCCATTATAGAAAGGCACTGACTTATTGCGAGGGCGTGTGCGACCCCCAGCTCGAGTGATTGCTCGGGGTTCAGTCATCGGACCCAAGCGTTCTTTGTTCGGAGCTTTACCTCGATCCTCGTGCAAGGGACCCAGGCGATCCGTCATCCTCATCTTGAAACGGGATAAGTCTCCGTGGTCGTGAGGCATCACCGGGAGTGTAGAATTCATCGGGACAAGAATAAGGGCCGTCGAAAACTCAGACGGGACTGTAGGAAGTGAATCAGAAATGAAATGGACCAAACCAGTCTAAGTTTTGCTCAAACCACCATTTGGTGGTTTGACTTTGGCCGAGCCACCATTTGGTGGTTTGAACTTGGCCGAGCCACCATTTGGTGGTTTGACTTTGGCCGAGCCACCATTTGGTGGTTTGAATTTGGCCGAGCCACCAATTAGTCTTCTGGTTTCTCCGACGCCTTCGGGCAGCGTTTGGGTTGTTTTTGATGCCGGTTTGGACTTTGGCCTCCAGACTCGGTGTGATCTTGGTGGCTTCTTGACAACTTCTTTCTGCTTCAGCTTCTGCGCTTCTCGCACGAGGATCCGTGTGTGCGCAAGCAAGGCATGACGCTTCTGAATGCGCTCCTCGAGGGTTGAGCGAGTCCGTTTGACTTGGATCCATTCATTCGCTGTTAGCTTGGAGGATACGCCATTCATTTGCTGCTGAAGGGGTTTGCACCTTCTGGACTTCAGATCTGTTTCGTAGCGAATCCCGTCAACCGGCTCCAAAGCCTTCCCGAATCGACGCGCAAGTCGTTGGCGCTGTCTTTGGCGTGCCCTTTTTGATAGGGTTGGCGTGCCTTTTGCAATTAACTCCTTGGTGGAGAAAATGTCCAGATCTGTAGATCCGGACTCATTAGAGGCTAGAGGGGCATTACAAGGCGGGGTTGCAGTGGCAACGGGGGCCTTGATCTTCCTGCGTTTGCGAGGGGTGGAGGATCTGGAGGAGGAGGAGGACGACAGATACTTCTCGAATTTCAGTTGGTCGAACTCGTACTCGACCTCTTTATAAATCAGGATTTGGATCCATGGTTGTGCCACAACAGCTTCGGCAGTGAAGATGTTGGCTCCCACTGTGGTCGCCAGCTTGTTTGAGTCAAAAGTTAATGTTTTCATTGTTGTCGAACTCATTACAATTCAGTCATTACAATAAGTTCAAAAAAAGAAAAAAAGTCGATCTTTTTATAAGATCTCCCTTATACAATGAAAATAAAAATTACAACTCTTGTCAAACAGCGTAACGGACGTTTATCACCAGCTGCTTGCGTGGGATCTTTGCCTGTGCCGGGGACGTTAATATCCGTGGACCGCCGCGGATCAGATCCGGTTAGCAAAAGTTGGATAATCAACACTCTCACTTTACGAAGAAAGTAATTACAGTAGCGGCGATTTTGACTAAGCAAAATCACGGCTCTTCTCAGGATTTAAGACCAAGCTTAAATCCGGAGGAATAAGGGACGGGTCTCAGATCTCTCGAACTCCACTCTTTATGCACAGGAGATCACCAAGATCTGCTAACCCTCTTTGAAATTCGTGGCTATGCACTTGAGAAACCGGCAGCACCTCGCCCTCTTCATCTCCTCTCCGAAATGAGCACTAGAGCTCTTATATATATGCTTGATTGATTGTTTTTTCAGCTCAAAACGAGGGATCCCTTCTATCTTCAGTTAGAAACTGCATAACCACTGTATCAGAGTAGTTGGAACTCCCAAATCCGAAAGAATCCATAAAAGAACCTAAAAAACCAACTTTTGGCCGAACAGTCACCCGTGGCTCGGCCCTGGCCGGGCCACCAAATGGTGGCTCGGCCTTGGCCGAGCCACTGGTCTGACCGAGTCGCTTTGGCACGATTCGGTCGCCAGGGGCTTTATCTGTTTTTCGGGTTTCGACTTGTTCTGTCGTTACGCGTATTTCGTCGTTTCGTTGACTTGTACGCTTTCCCGATTCGTTTTGCGAACGCATGGATAGCTTGCCGGTGGTCGATTAGCGCGGGGGCCACTTGGTTTGCCGAACGGTTTATACTCATACGTTTGCTGAAGTATACACAGTTTAAGCTCTTAAGACATTGGAGCATGGCAACCCCAAATTTTTGGTGGCTGGTGAATACACAGGCCATTTGGAGGTGGCCGGTGAGTGTATAGGCTATTCGGTTCGCTGTTCCGCTTCATGTGTTCATCAGCGTCGGATAATCCTCTTAGACTTAGATAGTGGCGTTCATCACCTTCTCTCTGTCCCGAGCTGTACATGGATACCTATAGGCATTTTTAGACGCCTACACTAAGCTCGGACCAAAGGCAAACAGATGTGTGTTTCTTGGCTTTACTGGAGATAGCAATGCGTGTAGGTTCCTGGATCTTAGAACCAACTTCATCATTGAAGCTCGGGATGCAGAATTCCTTGAGGATAAGTTTATCAATCATAAAGGCTTATTGCTCAAAGATATAGCAGAGAATGCTAATACATCAAATGCACAAGAGGAGCTATTCAATGATGAAGGAGTTATCGAACGATCTTTCAAGCGCGTCAGAAGACAGAAAGATTTTAGAGATGACTTCATCACCTATAATGTGGAAGGAGATACACAGACTTTTTAAGAAGCAATGCAATCAACAGACGTTCTTCTGTGAAAAGAAGCTATAGATGATGAGATGAATTCATTAATCTAAAATCATACTTCGGAGCTGGTGGATGTGCCTGAAGGTGCAAGGTCTATCAATTGTAAGTGGATCTTCAAGAAGAAGTTTCGTCCTGATGGTACTATTAAAAAGTACAAAGCAAGACTGGTGGCGAAAGGATTCTTTCAGAAAGAAGGTATAGATTTCTTTGATATCTATGCACCAGTTTGCAGGATCACTACCATCAAAGTGCTTATCGCATGGGCGGCGATTAAAAGATTCGTCATACATCATATGGATGTGAAGACTGCATTTCTCAATGGAGATCTCAAAGAAGAGATCTACATGGAGAAACCAGAAGGACTTGATGCTCCAGCTGGTAAGGTTTGTAAACTTGTTAAGTCATTATATAGACTTAAGCAGGCACCAAAACTCTGGCATGAGAAGTTTGATGGGATTGTTCACAATAATAGGTATCAAGTCAGTGAATCTGATAAGTGCCTATACATCAAGGTCGCTGAAGGAAAGGTGGTGGTTATCTGCCTCTATGTGGATGATATGCTTATCATCGGGAGTGATTTGGAGATAGTAATATCTACTAAGAAATTTATTTCAACACAGTTCAGCATGAAGGACCTTGGAACTGCGAACGTGATTCTCGGAATCAAAATCATATACTCTGAAGAGGGTATTGGATTGTCCCAATCTCATTATGTCGAGAGCATGCTAAGGAAGTATGGCTACTACGACCTGTCAGAACTGTCAGTGCCGTATGATTACAACAAGAAGCTTCGACCGAACACTGAAAGACCAGTAGAGCAGCTAAGGTACTCAAAGATCATTGGGAGTCTCATGTACGCGATGAGCTACACAAGGCCAGACATTGCATTCGCTGTAAGAATGCTTAGTAGATTCACAAGTAACCCTGAAAAGCTTCATTGAGATGCTGTCCAGAGATTGATGAGATACTTAAAAGGAACTACAGGTCTGGGTCTATTCTACACTGGATATCCAGGTATAATCGAAGACTATTCAGATGCGAGCTGGTGCTCAAAACCAGATGAGTGCAGATCTACTGGAGGATTTTTCTTCACTATGGGTGGAGCTGCCATCTCGTGGAAGTCTAAGAAGTAGACTATGATTGCATAATCATCGATGGAATCTGAGTTCTTCGTACTATGTACTGTAGGAGATGAACCTGAGTGGCTCAGTTGTATTCTCCGAGACATACCATTGACAAGATTACAAGGCGTAATTACTATCTATTGTGATAATCAGGCGGCGAGTGCTGTGGCAGCAAACTCGTTGTTCAATGGAAAGAAGCGAACCATTAGTCTGAAGCATGGCTATTTGAGAGAGCTCATTTGTCAAGGAGTCATCCCTGTGATTGACGTTCGATCTTCAGAGAATGTGGCTAATCCTTTGACTAAGGGTCTGAAAAAGGACATAGTCGAAAGGAGTCTGCTGGAATGAGTCTCAAAGTTTTGTAAGTCTTACAAATACTTACCATGTCTATTAAATTATTAGTTTAAAGCTTATGCTACTAATAATAAGATAATTGGTTCAAAAGTCAAGTAAGATTTGTAAAAGTTGGTAGTCTTACAAATACTTACCATTTACATCAAATTATTAGTTCAAAGCTTATGCTACCAATGACAAGATAAATGGTTCAAAAGTCAAGTAAGATTTACAAGTGAAAGGGTTCAAGTTTTCTTGGATTAGTCGATGTCTAAGGCAAGGTTTGGGGGTTGTGTAACGCGCTTCGTAAGGAACGATGTACTTAATTGATCTTTGATCAACCTCTAATACTATCCTTACCTGGCTGAACTACCCGAGTAAAACTTTGATCTTTTCACCTAGAATCCTATCATGTAAAGGGGATGGCTGTTAAGCCTTAATGAGTCCAAAGCATTTCGGATGCGGGGTGTTAGATAGGAAACACGCCTAAGGACTCATCTAGAATTCTATCATGAGAGAGGGTGGCTCTTAAGCCTTAATGAGTTTAAAGCATTTCGGATGCGGGATGTTTGATAGGAAACATGCCTAAAGAACTCACCTATGCATGAGTGGAGATTTGGCCGTCTCCTATGGTGTCTTGTGGAAAGATACCTAGAACCCTAGCAGAAATCAGGACATGCACATGGCCATAAATGTGCAAAGACAAAGGCAAGACAAAGGCAAATGCAAAGACAAGTGTGGGTCAAAGTGAAAACTACCACAGATAAGTTTGATCTTGTGTGATCGCTGGATTTTTAGACATGTACTGGTTCAAGTCTTTGCGACACCATGCACCTATCTTTTATTCAGTTGGTCTAAAGGGGATTCAAGTCATTGCGACATCTACCTTATGCACAACGATTTAAACGACGGCACCGTTACACGACACTATTTTTAAAAAATTATGGGGGATTGTTGAATAATTTTTTCAAAAGAAACATGGGCTGCTGCAGCAACCCATGTGATTGTTTTTTCCAAAAGTGGTGGGCCCCACCGAAGAAATTTTTGTACGTGAGGCCCATATGTATAGTAAAATATATTATTTTATTAGTGCATAGTATTTTTTCAAACGCTATAAATAGACCATAAATCCTTAAGAAATATTCATTCCAAAAACAACAATCAATATATACAGATATATATTGTAAAATAGCTGGTGCTTATAGGAATTTTGCCTGATAGATCGTGGAGATATTTTGCCTGATAGATCGATGAGATCTTTACCTGATAGATCGATGAGATCTTTGCCTTATAGATCAAGGAGATCTTTGCCTTATAGATCAAGGAGATCTTGACAGTACTGGGTCGGTGCACACCAGAGTACTGGACTACTGTTCTTGGAAGCAATTTGGCCTTGGGATCATTACACCGGAGTAGGCCAAATAATGCTTTAAGCACAATGTTTTACAAATGCACAGTAGCTGAGTTTGAAAATTTTAAATTACTGTACTTTAATTTTTTGTTTAGTTTTTTGCTATTATATATCTGTATTATTCTAGATTTAACCACAGGCGCCAACAGTTACATCATGAAAAAAAAATTTCATTGAGTATACTTATATTAAATATACATATATCAAAAATCCACCAGATTGATCTTATCTTATGAACCTAATTCAATAACAATTAACCTCCAAAATCAAGAATCTACATTGATCCGATTATAGAAGATAAATAACAGTTCTTCCAACTAGAAATAGAGTTCAGCCTAAAGAAGAAAATCTCATTACCACATGAATTTCCAAAATTCAACTAGTATCAAATATTTATTTATCCTTTATCTGGCAGTGGCCAATTAGTCAATTATCAGGTAGCTTCCTCAATTCTTCCTAAGAATTAGGAGGCTCTCTAAGTTCACCTAAACCCGAGTCTCTGAAAAAGGTGTGAGTTTATAACTCAACAAAAGGATGAATCTATATATTATTACCATGGTTTTATAAAAACTAAAGATATATAAATAATAAATCAAAAGTAATGTGAACATGTTTATATGCAAGAGAAATGCCACCAGCAAGAGTCACAAAAAATGATATTTCCTCTTTCCTTCAATACTATCTGAAACCATCAAAGTCTGTTATTTATAATCATATTCAGTTGCATAGCATGACAAAAATATATGATAAAATGCCAGAAGACTGTCCAAATACAAAGAGCTAACATATAATAGGAATTGCCAAGCTTCACAAATAGATCAAGGGGAAATTGCTTCTGTTGGGGTTCTGAGGACTAACACAAACGTTGAGAGGGAAGGCCAAACACAATCAAAATAACGGCACGAACACAAACAAAATAATTTTACGTGGTTCGGCAAGTTGCCTACATCCACGGGGCAAGAAGGGGATGAGCTTTTACTAATAGAGAAGGAGAGTACAAATAGAGATTGCAAATTCACTCAAAATCTCTCAAACAAACCTCTTAAAACTCTCAAACAAAACCCTAACCAAATTGCTCAGAAAACTCTCTTTTCTGTGCACAAAACAAACTCCTTTTCAACTCTTTTTTTCCTCACTAATTATCTCTTTTCTAAACCGTTCTATATATATAGAAATCCTAAAACCAAAAATATACTAGGAATTCTAAAACAAAAAATAAAACAGATTAGGAATCCTAATAACTGTTACCAAAACAGATTTGGAATTCTGTTACCAAAATAGATTAGGAATCCCAATAACCTGTTACCAAAATAAATTAGGAAACATATTAGGAATAAAAAGATATAATTTTCTCGAATGGCCATCGTGGCTCATTTAATTTCACAGAAAAAAAAATTCAATGACATAGTTGCACAATTAATAGAAATTGATATTAATTTTGTTCAGCCATTAACAGTCCTGGCTCCATCAACAAATATGATTTGGCCACTGATGTAAGAAGCAGCAGGCATACATAGAAATGCCGCTAGAGCCGCCACTTCCTCAGGTTCTCCATTGCGTCCAAGAGGAGTTCTTGATGCTTCCCTTGACTTGAATTCTTCATACTGACATATATAAAAAGAAATACCAAAATTGCTTAAGGTGCGAGTTAATTATAAGACCTAACTCGTAATTAAAAGGAAATTTCACCGGATATCATAAGGGTCAATTGCGCATAGATCCCCTGTATTGTCACAGTTTTGAACTCACTATACATGTAGGAAATATAGATTCACTGGATAAAAATTTTCTGCTTTTTTTTTACCCTGGGTAAATTTTTGAGAAATACTGTCCCTCGGTGAAATTATTGACTCCATCTCAGAATAAAAAGGCAAAAGAAAAAAAGAAAAAAAAATATAAGGGGTCTTTCTGCAGCAATGAAACTACTATAGTGGTAAGTTTAAAACAGCAATAATACATGGGGTATATGTGCAATTAACCCTTATTTTATAGGAAAATATGTTGAATTATTTTTATTCGATAGTATGTCACAAATGTTAACTAGCCGACACACAAGATAAGATAAAAAATAAGAGAAACTTAGTTATGTACACTAATTGAGAGCAAAATCTTGAGTAAAATCTATAGTTTACCCTTAAGTAAAAACTTAGTTAAAACCTTGCAATTAGAAGGTAGCCCATTTCCAAAGGTTAGTTTTCTCTCTTTTTGCCTACTGTTTTTGAAAGAAAAAGGCCTTCCGGTTGGATGTTTGCAAATTAATTTTGAAAATAACCGCAAATTGTAACTAACAGATTAAAAAAAAGGAAATAAAAGACTATAAATAAATAAAACAGAACAAATTATGGAGCTCACCTTTTCTACTAGTGGCGTATCAATGACTCCCGGTCCAATACAATTTGTTCGGATATTATCTTTTGCCCATTCGCACGCCAAGCTCTTGGTAAGCTGAAGTAATGCTCCTTGATAAAAAGTATACGACTAAGTTTAATTAATATCAACCAACAAAAGGGTATCTTAATTAATTTGCATCAATCTCTTCATCTCAAATCAACGTTAATCCCTTGTCAATAAAAAAAAAAAAGAGGCTCACCTTTAGTTGCTGAATACAGTGACAAATTAGCAAGGGCTATAGTTCCTGCAATTGATGCGTTAAAAACGATATTGCCTGCACCTGAGGCTTTGAGGAGTGGATGAGCTAATTGGCTCAAATGGAAACAAGCCTCTAAGTTTGTAGCCATTATTAATGAGTAATCTTCTGCGGTCACATCCACGGATGACTTGAAGAGGGCCCTACCTGCGTTATTAATCTACACACACACCCCCACAAACCAAAATGAAATAGGTAATTAGAGAGTAATAACATTGATAGGGTTGATAGAGTACAAAAGTATAGCTTTAATTTGCATCACAAAACTTCGGAGTTTTGTTATAATAGACTAGATATAGAAGGTCTTGGTACCGGAGCAATTAGAAGGTTCAAATCTTACTGACCACTAATTTAAACCGTAATTAGAAGAAAAAAAAACTTAAAATTATAACCCTTACCCAAATTAGAGTTTTAATGCGATGAAAGGGTCCTTTCACAACAGTTAATTGCATATATATACAATCTTTTTGTTATGAGGACATAGCCACTAATAATGTTTTTTTTTAAAATTGGTCTCATACTTTTTACACCAATTTCATTAAAATACCTAAAGTTGCTATAAAGAAAATAGTTAACATGTTAAAACCTATTTGAACTGCTATATTAACTGCTATATATAATAAAGCAGTCAAATGCCATATATGTATGGGGCTTTAAAAAATAAATCAAAAACAATATGGAGGCGTACTGTAATTAACTACTCCAGCTATAAATTAATGGAATTAATTAAGCAGTGTGCAGATATATAGTTAGCTTACAAGTATGTCAAGCTTTCCGTTGAACAAGGAAGAAACCTTTTCCATCAGTTTCTCTCGTTCGTGTCGAGAACTTACATCACAAACTGATCCTGTGATCGGGAGTTTCAAGCTCTCCCACCTTCGCAAACACTTACTAAGCTTTTCTTCATTACTTGAACACGTATGCACAGTTGCCCCAAAAGCAACCAACTCTTCAACCATCGCGTGCCTATTCATGACAGCAGGCATGAGATCAGGAGCAAATCTTCAACACAATATATTGGATGTTTTTTTTTGTGGTTCTTAAGAGGGGCTTAAAGAAAATTTAATTAACAATTTAATGTTACACATTGAGCTTTGCTATAGGGACCCAAAATATGGAACCAATAAGGGGGACAAATGAGGTGTTCCCCTCCTATTTGATAATGAGTTGGTCATCATTAATGATGGCCAACTCATTATCCAATAGGAGGGGGACACCTCACTTGTCCCCCCTATTGGTCCCATATTTTGGGTCCTTGAAGAAATTTTCTGTGTGAAAATATAAAATTATTACCATCAAACCTTAACATTATGTCATAGTTTCTATGTAGTTATAGGGATTTTCATGTAATTTTGTTGTGGGTATCGGAGCAATCCAGATTTAATTTTCATCAATCGATCATATATAAATTCGAAGAGGACTTTGAAAAAATTGGTGCCATTGCGTGGGTCCAGATTAATTTGAGCTTATAATTATGACATTCACTATATACAGCTTTGGAGCTTCAGTGTACTGGTTAGGGACCTTCATCAGCCTGGTAACAAAGTATAAGATGGAAAAAAGCGTACTTTCATTAAATTAATACGTCCTTTAATTAGTAGAAAGATTTAATTAATTTTGTGTTCTTCTTGTATACCTCTTGGTATGAAGTTACTTTGGTTTATGGTAATTAAGAATCAGTGATATAATTTGATCCCTCCATTCTGGGGTGGCGATTGTTCCGTGAACTTCGTTTTAATGAAGCACGGGAAAGCTATGCTCCAAAATTTAACCAAAAAAAAAGGGGGAAATAAAAGAAAATAAAGAAAAATAAGCCAGCCATATATACCCGATGCCACTTGAGCCTCCGGTGACTAAAACGGTGGCTCCGGCAAGCGACCACCTTCCTCCTTTCTTGTTGGAGGAGAAATTGCTGATGCACTCACTCTTTTCACTCTCCATGGATATATATAACCTTTCTGTATTTGCTAATGCACTCACACCTTATGCTTGAAGATTATACGTTACACATACCCTTTTATACTTCTCGTGAGCATCTCCACCGACCCACCCACACACACACGATTTCGTCTACCCACTTGCTCAATCACACATGGTAGAATATAATAATATTAACCCTCAACTTCAGAATTTTAATAAAATGATTGGAGAGGCTTTAAGATGGTATTAGAGCAATTTGATGTAGAACGCATTGCGGATATATTCACGGAGAAACAGGACCGCCAAATGCCCAAACGCGGGCCCGGCAGAAGAAAATAATTTACAACGAAGAACGGGTCAAATCTCTTAAACCCCACGTCAGAATTGGACGAATCACGTAGGTAAATTGCATAATATTTTTTCGAGACGGAGTTAACCAAACCCATCGTTGTTTGGTTTGTCGCCGTCTATTTCGCGAAGCGCCCTTCGAATTGAGAGATCTCTGAGTTTTTGTTAGTTTTTATTATTATTTTAGGTAATATTTTAGGAGTCTGTTTTGATTAGAAAAAAAATCTGGTTTGATTTCAAATTTGACCGATTTGCTTCCCTAATCATATAGAGTCTTTTAAAGAGAGTTTTGTTATTTCTATTTTTGGTAAAGTTCAGGTCCTAATAGGAGTCTTGTTTATTTTCTATTTGAGCAGAGGACTATAAGCCCTAGAGGCGTACTTTTCATCAATAAGATTTCTCTTTTAATATTTTCTTCATGTATTCTAAGTTCTTTGTGGATTCGGAGATCGTTCTTTCTAGATTTAAAGAATACTTTTTAGTGGATTCTGAAGTTTTTTTAACTTCCACATTGCGTTACATTTTAAGTTTAAATTTTACTGACCATGAATTTAAAACGGATAGCAACAACTAACAAGTGAAGTGTGACATGAAATAAGAAATTAGACACTGGAAGAAGAGAACGATATCTTTTCGTACTTGAAAACGACTCTAGACGGTGAATTATGGACCGTGAATTATTTATCTTTAATTGGTGGAAAGAATACTCCATATCTTAACTCTTTGTGGTTTGCTCGTTTTTCCCCCTTGAGCACGCAAGAGAATCTGGAGCTATACGTGTCATGATGATATCATTTGTCCGGCAACTTATCTTGAGCTTGTTTTTTCTAATATGGAGCTATATGTACTGTAATGATGGTATCATTGGTCCAATTGTTAGGGCTTCCTTTAGATATCATGGTGTTTTTCTTGTTGTGTTTTTATAAAAAAAATATTATGGTGTTGTGTTTTTTTCTTAAAATATTTTCAAAACACCATGTTAAGTATTTTTGGTCAACACTAGTTTGATCCATTATAACATTAGTATTAAACATATTATTAATATATTATATATTAATATTATAATAAAATATATTATAAATAAAATATTATAATATTTAGTTTACATAATTATAGTATTATAAGTTTTAAATGTAATGCAATATAATATTAGATAATGTATTGTAATATTATATTTTACTTTAATGAGTTACATTATATTATAATTATTATTATATTATAATAATTATTATATTATAATTGTTCCATATTATTTTTGAATAATTATATATTTAATTATTTTGGTATATCAATTTGTTATTGTTATATATATTAATATTTTTATAATAATTTTATTTTATTATTAATATAATATTATACTATTATTCATATAATATAATATTATTAATAATGTTAATATTATGTACTAGTACGTTATTAATAAATTAATATATTATAAATATTATGTAATATATTATAGTTTTTAATATGTTAGAGTTTATTAATAGTACTTTAATAATATATTAGTATTTTAAATATTATGTAATATATTATAGTTTTTAATATGTTAGAGTTTATTAATAGTACTTTAATAATATATTAGTATTTATGATATAAATAAATATTATTATATTATAAATATATTATTTTTACATTAAACTTTGATAGCAATAAATTATATTATTATTAAAAATTATTTTAATTTATAATAAATTATATTATTTATTACATAATATATTAATATTTTATATATTATATTACATTTACTATACACTATGTTATTATAATAATATTATTATATTATTATGTTATTATTAAATATGTTACTATTATATAATATTTTATAATTATTAATTTATTATAATTTATTTATTTAAAAATTAATAATATTATAGCGATTATACTATTGTATAGTATGTTATCATATTATTATTTATTATCAATAAGTTTTTTATTTTTTATTAGTTATTTATTTATTATTATTATTTATTTATAATATAATACATTATTAACATATTAAATATTGGTATTTAATATGTTATTATATTATTATATAAGATATTTTATTTATTATATTTTTATGTTATTTAATAAATATTACTAATATATTAAATTAACTATAATATAGTATAGTATAATATAATAAGCATGTTGATAATCACTCTATATTAATTATATTTAATATATCATGTTATATATTATATCTACACTTTCTTAAACTTAAAACCAAAACACAAAACTTAAAACACCTAAACTGTGTTTTGAAATAAGTGTTGTGTTTTTGGTTTGAGGATGATTTAGCTTAAAAAATACCATGATTTTCAAATGCATGGTGTTTTATTTTTGACAAAAACACCATGAAAATAAGTAAAACATCATAGTATCTGTTGATGTCCGTGAACACACAGTCGATGGGGTTGCGGTTGCAGAGTTGTTGGATCGTCGAGAGGTTGAACTATCGAGAGGGGGGACGCTTTCCTTCTTCGACTGTATGTCTGGTTCTCAGAGCTCGGGGTGGGCGGATCACCTACACACACAAGAATCGCGGGAGTACGAGGCTTGTTTCCCTCGTGGTACCTCCGACGGTCAAGTCAGTTGGTGATCTTGAGTGAGGTTTTGAGGAAGAACGATGTGTTGTAATATGTGTCTAGGGAGTTTTTTAGGTAGTAAGAAAATCCAACTTGCTTTCGGGATGAATAGCGTATGTATTTATAGAGGGCGCCTATGGTCGAATCGGTATTTTAGTGAGAATGTTGTTTATGATGATGACGAGTGATGAGCTGGAGGCTGATACGTGTCGATTGGTGAGTGTTCTAATATGAGTCACCCTCTGCCCGATACGTGTCGACTGATGAGTGTTGGGAGGTCACTTTGGTGACATGGGGAATTAGCAGCCGTCGAGGCTTGTTAGCGGGTGACGTGGAGTCACTTCTGCAGTATGGGGAACTTGCAGCCGTCGAGCCTTGTCGGCGGGTGACGTGGAGTCACTTTTGCGGTATGGGGAACTTGCAGCCGTCGAGCCTTGTCGGCGGGTGATGTGGAGTCGTAATGATGATCATAAATGGTAAAATAAGGCTGAGAAATAATGTTCAGAGTCGTCCTCGGTGGAAGAGTCGGTTGATTGCCGAGTAGCAATCTTTGGCTCGACTGAGTCCGCATTTCGAGTCGTCTTTAGGGAATGGAGTCGGCTCGACTGAGCCTGTCCTCAGGATAACATGCATATTTGTAAGAAACATGGGACACCCAGTAACAGTAACAGTATCTAAACGGAGTCTAGGATATGGTTATCCAGAACAAGCTCAGTTATCGTCAGGCTCACGGGTCTCCATCCGAGACCACGACAAAAACAATTTTTTTAATGAGAACTGAACTTATTCAAGTATGATATCTTTAGTACAACACCTTTATATGTGAATCACGGAGGAACTTAGGGTGTGAACAAGCCCCACCCCTTGACGCTGTTGTGCCTGTGAGTATGGGCCTTCCAATGCTGACACACATCTGAAAGGCACACGACGACTCCATATTTCTCATAGAAACATACATGTTAGATGAACATATGCATATGGCATTTTTCTATGATTGATAGCAAATAGTAATAACCGACTATGCACAGTTGTCTCATAAAATAATTTACTATGCACAGGCCGTGTGGCACTAGTTTTATATCCTTGTATACTTCAAATCCCAATACAAATCACAAATAGTGCAACGGGTAAATGGTCTTTTTGAAGCAACTTTACACATTTTTCAAAAAATATTTGTGCAAATTTAAGGTTCTCTTAAATTTTAGGGAAAAATGTGTCCAGACCCCAAAAGCAGAAACTTCATGTGACAAGGCCCCTCATAATTTTCCCTATGTGGATCAGCCCCTTGAAGTGTGACACTTTGTACTGCAACCCCTTTTTATCAATTATCACATGCCAGCTAAGCCAAAATTCCCAAACTATCCTTATCCTCTCTCCTAAATCTCTCTGACCCAGCACACACATCATCTCTCTCTATCATCTCCTCTCTCTCTCTCTCTCTCTCTCTCTCTCTCTCTCTCTCTCTCTCTCTCTCATCTCCTCTCTCTCTCTCTCTCTCTCTCTCTCACCTCTCTCTAAAACTAAGAGCTTTCTCAAGCTCGTCGTCCTGGTCGAGACGCACAGAGCATTAATCTATTAGCTAGAAGAAGAAAAGAAAAAAAAGAAAAAAAAAGAAAAAAGAAAGGTAAGGAGAAGTAGAGTAGAAGGTGAATGAAGAGAAATGTCGTAATTAAGAAAGAACGAAAATGTGTATTAATGTATCTCTATGAATGAAATTGCCACGGTGCCGCCGAGCGATATTCGAAGCAATATAACGAGAGATAGAAAATGAGCCCAAATGAAAGGAAGATACCGTGTGATAGATAATATAAAGGGCTACACACCGGCGCAGACGGTAGTGAAAACGGAGACCGGAGGTGGCCGTAAAACACGCGAGAAGTCGGCATGGCGCTGCTATTTTCTGCTCGCTGCTACCGCCGAGTGATGTTTTAGATGTTACCGAGAGATATAGAGAATGAGTTAGAGCGTGATACAAATTGGAGGTGATAGGCAACATATAGGGCTACTCACCAAACAAGAAATCGGCGGAAACGGAGATTGGAGACGATTAGAAAGTGCGTGCGAAGTCGGCACAAAACTATAGTTTTCTGCAATGGAATTTCTTGCCGTTTGGGTTTGTTCTTCGCTGTTCGAAGATTTTCGCCGCTGTCCTGGCTTACCGGAGGTGGGAGGAGGTTGTTAGACCCTAGAGGGGGGTGATTAGGGTCTTATGCTAATCTAATCCGATTAAATGCCAATTAAAATTAATTAACAAGTTATCCTAACAAGTATTAAATATAACAACTATATATAAGCTAGGATAAGCAATATGAATAACAAAGAGATATATCCTATATGATAAAAAAAATATATGCAAGGATATATAAACTAACACAACAAGATATATCCTAACAAAGAGATATAAGCAATGTGATATATGCAAGGATATGTAAATAACACAAGGGTAAACAATAACTACAAGTGTGATAGGGCAAGATGATCAACAAGCAATCCACAAAGGCGATGTAAGATATGAACATGAAAAACAAGTGCGCCAATGCAATCACAAACAAAGCAATATGTTTACGAGGTTCGGTCCCCACGACCTACGTCCCCGCTCCTCACCTCGAGGAGATCTCCACTATCACAACCGGGTTTTCTACGTTCACCCGAACAACGTTTACACCTCACAATACAATCACTATGTAATCACACCTCACACACTAAGTGTTGGTCCTAGCCCGTGTCCTCCTCCTCAAGTGCTCGGTTACAACCTCTCCGTAGGTACGTCAACCGACGCCACTCCTCTTGGATTCGACCCCGTCTCTCACCACACACTTCTCTCGGTGTACAAGTGTATTACAAGTGAATCTCTCAATAAGCACAATATAAATCAATTGATTGTTCTCTAAACAATGTGAGAACTCAATTAAGCACAACTCTTAGTCACAAACCCACAACCCCAAATTATACTATGAATGTAAATACAATAAGCTCAATAGGTTGTGTGTGAACAAAGAGATAAAACAATATAAACTCAATATTAAATCTAGCTTATGAAATTAAGAACAAAACTTATAAAATGCTAGAATTGAGTTTAAGAAAACTTCTCTATAGATGACAAGAGATGGAGGGAGAATAGTTGGAAGCTCAAACTTCAATAGATGATCTCCTCAAGCTCTTGTGGAATTGAATTCTCAAACTCAAACACCCAATTGCTTAAAAGCTTCTAAACAAACATTAAACAAACTTAAACCCTTGTTTAGAATCCTTTAAACTTGTTTAAAACATTTCTTAAGGGCTCTTAGAGGTATGAGGGCATGGGTATATATAGGCTCATGAAACAACCCCAAAAACCCATAAAAACACCCCAAAACATTAAAATAAACAAAAAAACAGAACTAGCCGTTACTGTAGCAACGGTCGGATGCTACAGTAACTTCGGTCGACCGGTACGGTCGACCGGGAGCTATCTGCAAAGCTGAGTAACGTCCTGAGATATTTTCGGTCGACCGGTCCGGTCGACCGGAGTTACTGTAGCAATGTGCAGATGTTTTGTAAAATCAATTTAAAATAGTAAATGAACTCCAAAAATTATTAAATTTTGTGAGAATGTTCTAGACATGTAGAATGACATGTTAGAGAAAGAATTTCTGAAAAAGCATTTCCCAGTTGAGAGAAATAAATATTTGAACACAGATTTACAGTTTCTGAAAAACTGCTGACATACACGATTTTGTAAAATCAATTAGATACAGTAAATCAACTCCAAAAATAGTAAAATTTTAAGGGAAGTTTATAAACATGTAGATAAACATGTCAGAGAAAGAATTTTTTAAATATCACTTTCCATTTGTGAAAACTCATTAGTTTTGTAAAACATGCACGAACATGTGCACGAACGAAAACGTGAATTTGTAAATTCCTTTAAACATAACAAATCAATTCCAAACTTGATGAAACTTTGAGAAATGTTTGCAAATGATATTTTGAACATGTTACAAAAAGAATTTTCTAATTTGCATTTCCTAATTATGAAATATCATTATTTTGCAAAAGTGTTCAAAACATGAAAAAGTGATATACATGAAGTTTAATGTTTTGACATAAACAATGTTTTGAAACTTTGCACAATGATTATATAGACTTGATAAAATATGTATATGATGATTGTTAAGTCTATAAACTGAGAATATAATATTTGAGCTTAGAAATCAAATACGTGTATGTATATATAAACATCAAAATCTAAAACACTTGTATGTATATATATATAACTATATATATGCATAGAAACTAAATACGTGTGTGTATATGATATTGAGCTTAGAGTATCTAACACACATAATATAAAACCTAAACTACATTACCCAAGCAATCTTGATCTTCAATAAGCTCTTCTTGGTAAACGTTGCGGATGAAGCTAAACTTGGATCTTGAACTTGAATTGTACGATGCTTCACTCCACAATTCCGCCAACCTCCATTTGATATCGTCGTTAAAGCGCTATTCCATCCATCCTCCAACTACGTTGTTTGCCTAGAATAAATACGAAAACACAAACACTAGACAAACAACATTAGAAGTAAATTGTTTGTTAAACATCATCAAAACAAGAAGGCCAACAATCTCCCCCCTTTTGATGATGACAAACAATTTACAAAAAGGATATATGCATGAAAGCAAATGAATATATAAATTATAATTCACATGCATATAAACAAGAAAGAACATACTCACAATATTTCTCCCCCTTTGACAACATCAAAAAGGGGACAAAAGAATAACGAGAGCGAAAGCTCCCCCTATCAATAAGCATAGGTGAGTATGAAACAAGAAATACATAGGGATTGCTCCCCCTATCAAAATGCCATATAGAATATATGAAATGAAGATCATGGCATACATATGTGAGTAAGCATAAATGCTAAACACAACTCACATACAAAAGATAATGAGAACATATATAAATATATCAAAGTGAGAGATAGTGTCTCATATCTAAGAACATAAAAATATTTGTAAAGGTAGATTTATGAAATCAAAAGAAGAGGAATATGAGAAACATGCAAAAAGTTGTCAAATGAAACAAATCAACCAAAAGAAAATCATAAATCAAATTTTAAGTTCAAAAACAATGTTTGATCAAAAAGAAATTTCGTTGTAAAGCTTGATCAAATCACATATAGAATACATTATAAGGCACGAATAGATGATCCATGAGCACAAACATATAAATATCATCATATAAGTGAAATATAATGAATTCAAAACAACGAATCAAAACAAAATCTTTAACAAAAGAATTTCAAAAGAGGCAAAAATATATCAAGCTCTTAAGCTTGTTCTAACCCATATAATCATTTTAGCATCCGGTAAACATGATTTGGGAACAAACACCCAATAAACCCGGAGGGTTATATAAATACAAAACCTCTCATGAAAGCAAAACCAATAATCATGAAAACAAAAAGAATTTAACCAATAAAAGGAATTGTTTTCATAAAAGTTTAAAATATATTTTTCAAAACCAAGAAAGAGAAAAAATAAGAACACTAAAAATCTTGGTTTAAAAATTTAAATTTGTTTTGGTACCCAAGAACTCTTGGTACCAAAAGATTTAGGGACATGACCCCTATCATTTAAGCTCAAAGCCTTAGGGTTATGAACCCTCTTAGGCGCATGTGGTGCACGAATACGGTCATAACAAAAATCACTCAAATGACCATTCCGATTGTAATATGTACAATGGAAAGGAAGCATTTGCTTATGTTGACCATTAAAAAGTGCACGTGGAACATTTGCAAACAAAGGTAAATTATTTGAAGCTTTTTGCAAATGTAAAACATTATCAAAACAAAACTTTTCTAAGTGGCCAAATCTACCACAAACATTACATTTATAAACATGTGGTCTACTAGAAACATTTGGCAAATGAGACTTATTTTTCAAATCAAAACAATATTTGGCCAAATGACCAAAACGACCACAAATATCACATTTAAACACATGAGCATGCTTATGATGAACATGATGAGTATGTGCATGTGTATGTGATGAAGAAACTTGATGAGATGCACAATGAGCTTTAGTATTCTTATATTTATGTGCATCATAGCAAAATTTAGATAAGTGGCCTTTACGACCACAAATTGAACACTTGTAAACTTTGCTATAAATATGTGCATAGTGAGTGTTGGATTTAAAGGAATTAACACGAGACTTTGCACATAGGTCCATAAGTTTCTTATTATTAACAATGCATGTTTTAAGAGTTGAATCTAAAGATGAAATGCGATTTTTAACAATGTTCAACTCATCATTAGGCACATATGCATTTGAACTAGAAGTAGAACATGTATGATTATCAATTTTATTTCTAAAGCTTTCTACTTCTAAAAAGGCATTACCTTTAGCATGAGATAAGCTAGACAAGGATGAGGTCAATTTTTTATTTTCCAAATTTAATAAGTCATTGTTTTCTTTAAGCATAGTATTTTCTTTTATAATGATATCAAATTTGGACACTAGCAACTCATGATCGGATTTTAATTCTACATGCTTGCTTTTAAGATCAATAAAATTATTTTGTAATTTTGTATAGGCATGAGATAATCTTTCATATGCACAAGCAAGTTCATCAATAGATAAATCATTATCGGAATCGGAATCGCTTACTACACTAGGGCTATCGCCTAGTGGCCGTGTGCATGATGATGCTCCACACTCACTTGAAGAACAATCCTCCAAACTACGTCGGATTTCCTCCAAGTTGCCTTGATGTGCTTCTATGAATTTCTATAAATTATAAGCACTATCAAAATGAACAAATTTGTTAGAAAAGGATGAGTCAAAGGCATTAAGCAAATATTCTAACAAAAGCTTGTTCATATTAAACATTCTTTTATCATTGTTAGTCCACTTGGATTTTTCCGAAGTGGGTATAATATAAGCACAATCAATAATTTCCCATAAGTTGATATTTCTAGATTCAATAAATAGTTTAAATCTAGAAGCCCATTGAGCATATGGAAAATTAAAGAATTTAGGAGCAACATTTGATTCATAGCCTAAACGAAATATATTCATATTCATGATATATATGTGAAAATATGCAAGCAAGACAAAAGTAATCATAGCTAGATTAGCACAGATAAGATAATTTGGATCTTTAACTCAAGGTGGTTAGACCTTAAATCAAAGAGCACCAAGCTCTGATACCAATTGTTAGACCCTAGAGGGGGGTGATTAGGGTCTTATGCTAATCTAAT
>BQKN01061878.1:42603-52936 GCA_022839385.1 Asparagus kiusianus
TATTCTTCCTTAGTTCTAGCTTCTATTCCCCTAGTTCTAGCTTGTATCCCCCCAGTTCTAGCTTCTATCTTGCTAGTTCCAGCTCTAATTCATCTTTGTTCTAGGTTCTTGGGAATGGAGAAAAGCTCCTCCTACCTCCGACGGAGCCCATCGAGACACCCCGACCACCCCGGCAACCTCCTCCCACCTTCGGTAAGCCCGGACAGCGGCAAAAATCTCCGAACAGCGAAGAACAAACCCGAACGGCGAGAATTTGCTCTGCAGAAAACTATAGTTTTGTGCCGACTTCGCACGCACTTTCTGATCGTCTCCAATCTCCGTTTCCACCGATTTCTTCTTTGGTGAGTAGCCCTACATGTTGCCTATCACCTCCAATTTGTATCACGCTCTAACTCATTCTCTATCTCTCTCGGTAAGATCCGAAACATCGCTCGGCGGCTGAAGTGAGCAGAAAACAGCAGCACCGTGCCGACTTCACGCGTGTTTTACGGCCACCTCCAGTCTCCGTTTTCACTACCGTCTGCGCCGGTATGTTGCCCTTTATATTATCTATCACACGGTATCTTCCTTTCATTTGGGCTCATTTTCTACCTCTTGTTATATTGCTTCGAATATCGCTCAGCGGAACCATGGCAATTTCATTCATAGAGATACATTAATACACTTTTTCGTTCTTTCTTAATTACGGCATTTCTCTTCATTCCCCTTCTACTCTACTTCTCCTTACCTTTCTTTTTTCTTTTTTTCTTCTTTTCTTTTTTTCTTTTCTTCTTCTAGCTAATAGATTAATGCTCTGTGTGTCTCGGCCAGGACGACGAGCTTGAGAAAGCTCTTAGTTTTAGAGAGAGTTGAGAGAGAGAGAGAGAGAGAGAGAGATGAGAGAGAGAGAGAGGAGATGAGAGAGAGAGAGATGATGTGAGTGCTGGGTCAGAGAGATTGAGGAGAGAGGATAAGGATCGTTTGGGAAATTTAGTTTAGCTGGCATGTGATAATTGATAAAAAAAGGGCTACAGTACAAAATGTCACACTTCAAGGGGCTGATCCACATGGGGAAAATTATGAGGGGCCTTGTCACATGAAGTTTCTGCTTTTGGGGCATGGACACATTTTTCCCTAAATTTTATTAGAATTAATATAAAATTATAATCATTAATCTTCATCATTACTTCGGAGTTTTTGTGTTATGATTAAGGGAACTAAATTTAACATAGTATCAGAACGAGGTTAATTTTTTACAAAATCTTGGCCTCACCACATTGCGGCATCTTCGTTGTCGCCTCCGTACTTGTCGCATTGCGGCCTCCGTGGCAGCCGACTCTCGGCCTCACACAAAAGGCATCACCGTTTCACATTTAGTAATCGCACCGCTGTTTCAAGACCATCTCTCGGTCTCAAACTAACGGCATCGCCGTTTTTAAGCCGTCTCTCGGCCTCAAACAAACGACATCGCTGTTTCGCAGTCGATAACGACATCGTCGTTTTAGTCCATCTTGACGTCTCAACATTAGCGTTGATCCGTCGTGGGTTTCATTTTTTGTGGGCCTCTCTTGCATTGTCACTTAATTGTGGGCCTTCCAACATTGTGTTACACTTAAGTAGGTCTTCCCTACACAACATTGCTGTTAATATGGCTCCTTCAGAAAAGATTCATAAACCACCCCAGCCTCTCAATGATCAAAGTGATTGGGCGGGGTGGTCCACTATTGTCGCAAATGACTTGCGCGGTGCTGGTCTGCTTGATCATCTCACTAGTTCGGGACTAGTTCCACCATCCATTAGCACTGTTGCTTCCTCTAGTGTTGTTACATCTGACAGTGGTGATACCGATCTTTAAACCGCACGTGCTCTCTATGTTAAGGAGAGTTCGGACTGGCAGTTGTAGAAATTTTGTGTCATGGATTATCACACTCGCTGTGTTGGCTCTGGTCTCACTGTCGAGATTATCTCGCTTCCCTTTGCTCGGGCCATGTGGAGTCGTCTCACTGAGCGCTTCACAGAGTGCTCCGGTGCACGTGAGGCATATCTTCTGCAACGCATTGCTATACAACACAAATATAGTTCCTCTCTATAGTTTTATTTTGGTCAATTGCAAGCTTATTGGACAGAATTATGCTCCATGCTTCCTGGACGTGATTCCACATATGAAGACTGGCTAGTCTGGTATGAACAGCATGAGGTGCATCAACTGTTTTAGTTCCTTCCTGAATATTCAACTATGGCTAAACAACTATTTCATAAGCCTTAATTTCCGACTTTGACCTTGGTTATGGGAGCTCTCACTGCTTATGAGACACGGCAGCAGACCACACAACTCAATTTAACAACAGATGCTCCTGCCTCTTCACTCGAGATTGTTCTGTCTATACCAGTCACTGCTCCTATTATGAATCGTACTTCTCAACATGCTCGATCTAAGCTTTTGCACATATTTCAAGAAGGAGGGACACCGTATTGAGACATGCTTCAAGCTTCATCTTGAGTTACATTCCCCAGGTATCGATCGTGGTCAGCGACCTCCTCAGTCTCAACCCTCTCGCGCACCAGAATTATTGGCCAATGCTATACCATATGTTTGTTGAAAAATTTGTAATAAGAAGAAACTTGAAAGAATTAAATTTTATTTTATTCTCTCTAATTGCTTAGAAAAAGAATGTTTACGACTCTCTCAATCTAGATTACAATTTGAATTTCCTGACTATAAAAGAGAAGAAGATCGACAGAGATCCTCCCCTTTGTTTAATACTGAGTTCTTCACTGTAGCAATGAGATGTCTCTCTCGAATACTCGCGTCGAGTTTGCTTCTCATTGACGATCCGAATGTCTTGTTTTACTAGAACAGTATATTCTCCACACGATTTGACGTTGTGGAGGATTTGCGTGGTAAGTTTGAAACTCTTAACGAGTTGATAACTCATAGCTAGTTAAAACTCTTAAAAAAGAGTTGATTTGAACCGAAAATCGGTTAATAATCCAATGATGAAAGCTCCTTGATCTCGGTTGCTGAAGAACGCTTCCAGATCAGATGATTGAAGAAGTCGTTTGCAGATCTCTAGATCCGAAAATACTCCAAAGATCTCTAAGATCCCAACTAAGCTGATTTGTCAGCTATTTATAGGCGATTAGGGGGTGTAACCGCCTCTAAAATTGCTCTTTTGTGGGGGTTATGGGATGTAACCGCCCCTTAAATCAATTCCTGAGTGGAGTTGTGATCCCCTCATATCGTAGGAAACGGTTTTGAAACCGTTCAGCTTGTATTTGAACGTGTCAAACGCAAGAATTGTATTCTGGCATGAATTCTGCGTTCAAACGCGACATCTGGAAGCTCGGACGCAGCGTTTAGAAGCTCGTTTGCAGTATTTGGAAGCTGTGCTTGCAGCGATTTGAAAGTTACGTTGGCAGCTTGTTGGAAACTGCGTTTGTAATGATTTGGAAGTTACGTTGGCAGCTTGTTGGAAGCTACGTTGGCACCTTTCAAAGGCTACGTTTGCACTGCGTTAGTGGCCGAGCTTGAGTTGCATCAATGGCTAAAATGTTGTGCCTTGATGCTGAAACGCGGGGAGGACTTCCGCGTCTAGGTTTGAGGAGACCATAAATTTGTAGTCTCTTTTTGTCAGAGCGTTGCAAAGATCATCGTTGTGTAATCTTTGCTTTAGCTCTTTGATATGTGAGATTTGTCAGGTTATAACTCTCGCTGTTGATTGTGAAGACTATTGATCAAAGCTTTCATCGGTTATTGTGAAGGTTGTCAGATTATAACTTTCATTGATCTACGTGAAAGTCTTCAAATTATAGTCTTCTGGAAGCCGTAAAATTATAGCTTTCATCATTGGTGTTTAATAAGGATTAGCTATTTGTAGTAATTTTTAGACAGCCTACACCATCTACTACTTCTGACACTACTATTCAAGCCATTGAAAATCTTCGTCGTCAACTTGATGCTCTTCAGCATACCACCTATACATCACTATCTGGCTTTGTAAACTCATCGACTGCACAAGTCTATGGTATGAATGATCTTTGGATTTTTGACTCTGGTTGTTCCTTTCATATGATTCGTAATGCCTCACTCTTATCCTCTATCCTCACTTTATCTTCTCTTCCTACTATCTACACGGATGCTAGACAACCATTGTTTATCACTTAGTATGGCTTTATCACCCTACAAAATGACTCATCTGGTCGTCTAACACTTGGTCCCATCTATGTGGCTCATCAGTTATGCTTGAATTTAATTTCTATTAGTTCTTTATGTATAGCTAGCCTACTTGTCTCATTTTCTTCTGATACTTATCTTGTGCAGGATCCACAGACAGGCAAGACTATTGGGACTGGTCGTAGGAGGCACAAGTTGTATTTTCTAGAATATCTTCACCTTCCAAAGTCCATACGTCCACATTATCTTGTTACTTATGTTTGTCTACCAAAACCTTCTACCTCGCTTCCTACCTATTTGTGGCATAGACGACTTGGTCATGTGTTTAATAAAAGACTGAAAAGTCTTATCCAGTCCGGAGTACTTGGTCTTGTGTAATCTAGTTCTCATATTGAGTCATGTACTGGTTGTAAATTGGCTAAATTTACTACTCTACCGTATCCAACTAGTACATCTGTCTCCACTTTCTTATTCGATTTAGTCCATTCCGATATTTGGGGGTCAACTCCTCTACCTTCTTCATCTTGCTATTTATATTATGTTAGTTTTATCGATAATTTCTCTCGTTATACATGGGTCTATTTACTTAAAAATCACTCTGAGGTACCTGCTGCATATCAAGCCTTCAATGCTATGATCTTCACTCAATGAAAAGCTCGTATTAGAATTTTTCGAGCTGACTGTGCCAAAGAGTATTTATCCTCTACCATGCGCTCTATCATGACCTCTCATGAGACTATATTTCAACAGTCATGTCCCTACACTCATGAACAGAATGATATTGCTCAACGTAAACATCACCATATCCTCGATACTACTCGACCCATGCACATTTCTTACTATGTTCCTCATCGTTTCTGGACTGAGGCCATTATCACCGCTGTTCACGTCATTAATATCAGTCTATCTAGCTCTCTTTCTGGTGCTACTCCTCATAGTCACGTATATGCTCATACTCATCACTATGATTTGGTTTGCGTCTTCGGTTGTTGATGTTTTGTTTTTCTGCCATCTCACAAACATGATAAATTATCTCTCAGAGTTGTTCCCTGTGTTTATTTAAAAATTAGTCCGGAACATCGAGGTTATCGTTGTTATGATCCTGCATCTCGTTGGGTTCATATATCTAGACACGTTCAATTCAAAGAGGATTCTTCATATTATCCTGGTTTTGATAACTTTAATTTCCTCCATATTACTGATCGTTCTTCACCGCCAGCTGCACCACCAACTTTCTTACCTCTGTTCTCCTTTCGAGATCTTCCTGACATCTCTCCATCTCCTTCTATTGAATCTCCTTCACCCGAGCCTTCTCATACACCATCTGCTCCCCTAGCTCCCTGATCTCCCTCGGACACGATGCCCACTACTAAACATACAGCTGATCTCTGCACACCTACGACAGCATCTCCCCTGCCTGAGGTTCCTTTTGCTCTTCGTCGAGGCAAACAACCATATGTCATGTCTAAACGGTATGCTTTGGTTACTTCCTATTCACCTATCTTTTATAATTTTCTTGCTGTCATTCATACTATCATTGAGCCAAAGTCCTTTCAATAGGCAGTTCAATTTTTAGAGTGGCAACAGGCTATGGCTGAGGAATTACAGGCCTTTCAGCAAACACACTGTAATACCCCAACCCTTGAGAGGGTGATGTGATTAGTATTGATAGATTTGATTGGAATACTCATATCACTGTAGGCTGTCTAAAATTACAATAGATAGTTGATCCCCCATCAAACACCGATGATGGAAGTTACAATCTGACGACTTCCAGAAGGCTACAATTTGAGGACTTTCACGTAGAAGGTTACAATCTGACGACCTTCACAACAACTAATAAAAGCCCCAATTCAACAGCTTTCACAATCAACATCGGGAGTTACAATCTGACGACTCTTATATTGTTAATGAGCCAAGATGAAGGTTACAAGGTGACGATCTTTACGGCGCCCTAACAAAAGAGACTACAAATCGACGGTCTCTTCATATTAGAACATAGATATCTCTCAAACCGTAAGGAATTTGGCGAAACAGAGGAAGCGAACCGAAGCCTTCGGCCTGGTTTGGATGGATCCGTCTCGGCGAGATAGCCGATTTTTATATATAATTCGCCCAATTCTGACTTACGGTTTGAAAGTTATGACATGTTTTTCGTAGCAAGTTATGTTCTGAAGTCCGTCTGCAAGACCGGACTTCATCAGAACATTGGACTTAGCCTGAAGCTCGCCAAGCCCGCCTAAGATTCGCCTCTGCATTATAGAGTCAAAACGCACAGGTCGAACCAGTGTTATAACCTCAAAACGCAGAGGTTATCCTTGTGATATAACATCAAAACGTAGAGTTACGGCCCAACTCTGCGTTTTCAGCCTAAAACGCAGAGTTCGTCTCTAAAACAGCGCGACTTGTGCGTTTTCAGCCTAAAACAGGCCCAACTCTGCGTTTTCAGCCTAAAACGCAAAGTTCATCTCTAAAACAGTGCGACCTGTGCGTGTTCTTCAGCAGACATCTAACTCTGCAACGCAGAGTTAAAGCACAAAACACACACATAACGTGCGTTCTTCAACAGACTCAACCATGCATCCCAAACTCTTGACGCAGAGTTGAATTTTAACGCACAAGCGACCTGTGCATCTCCAATTCCAGAACGCATGCGTCCTGTGCGTTCAGCCACTAACTCTGCATCTCAGAGTTCATCACACTGCACGACCTGTGCGTTCAGCCACTAACTCTGCGTCTCAGAGTTCATCATGCTGCGCGACCTGTGCGTTCAGCCTAAAACAGGCCCAACTGTGCGTTTTCAGCCTAAAACGCAGAGTTAAAGCACAAAACGCACGAACCGTGCGTTCTTCAACAAACACCTAACTCTGCGTCCCAAAACTCAAGACGCAGAATTGAGTTTCAGCACATGAGTGGCCTGTGCGTCTCTAATTTCCAGAACGCATGCGACCTGTGCGTTTCCCACCTCTAGCAGATATTTAACTCTGCGTCTCAAGGCTTAGGCACAGAGTTAAGGCCCAGAACGCCAATTTAGGCGTTTGACTTGTTCAAACACAAGTTGAATGGCCTAACAACCATTTATCCCACGTTCTGAGGGATTTCCGCCCCACTTAGGAGCGGATTAAGGGGGCAGTTACCACCCTTAATCCCCTATAAATACGAGAAACTCAATTTAGTTAAAGGATCGGATTTGGTCTCATCAACAGAGGGAGATTCGGTCAAGAGCGGGCTTGATTGATCGGAGGGGCTGGCTTTTTTGATCTAAAGCTTGGTAGCAAAGGAGAGCTTCATCCTTCGGCTGGGATTTTGGAGATCGGCAACATGAGCTTCTTCGGCCTTGGCTTGTCAAACCGACTTTCGGTTAAATAAACTCTTTCATAGAGTTTCAAACTCGTTCAGAGTTAAAACTCGATCTGAGTTATCAACTCGTCCAGAGTTTCCAACTTGCTCTGCAAGTTCTTCTAAAACTCGTTCTGAGTTATTAATTCATTAAGAGTTATTTTCAAACTTGCCACACAAGTTCTCCATAACGTCAAATCGTGAGGAGAAAATCACGTTCCACTGAATCAAGACGTTCGGATCGTCAACGGAGAGCAAACTCGACGTGAGCATTCGAGAGAGGCACTCCATCGCCACCGTGAAGAACCCAGAATTAAACAAAGGGGAGAATCAAATTCATTCTCCTCTCTTTTGTAACCAGGAAATCCAATTGTGATCTAGATCGAGAGAATTGTAATCATTCTTTTTCTAAGCAGTTAGAGAGAATATATCAAATATGATTCTTTCATTATTTTTCTTATTACAAATTTTCCACAAACAATCACCAAGATGCATCTTCTTTTCGGGAACCTAACTCTTAGAAACTCCAAAGTTAAGCGTGTTTGGCCTGGAGAAATTCTAGGATGGGTGACCCCCTGGGAAGTTTTCTAGGGAGCACGTGAGTGAGGACAAAACGTGCTGAAAAGACATGTGGTGGTTTGTGAGGCCAGTCCATCAGATCTAATAGCATACCGACTCCGGGATTCCGGGGCGGGGCGTTTAAATGGTATAGAGCCAAGCCAACCGGAATTGTGAGAGCTAAGTGTTATGCGGCGTAAAGTGCTACGTCGAGAGGGCGGGAGCCACCTCTTGAGGCCGTAGGAGCCACCTCTAGAATCTCACACGGATGGTACGGTCTTGAATGATATGATTTGCCGCAACGAGAACGTTGCGAGTTTAAGTGGGGGAGTTTGTAATACCCCAACCCTTGAGAGGGTGATGTGATTAGTATTGATAGATTTGATTGGAATACTCATATCACCAAGATGCATCTTCTTTTCGGGAACCCAACCCTTAGAAACTCCAAAGTTAAGCGTGCTTGGCCTGGAGAAATTCTAGGATGGGTGACCCCTCTGGGAAGTTTTCTAGGGAGCACGTGAGTGAGGACAAAACGTGCTGAAAAGACATGTGGTGGTTTGTGAGGCCAGTCCATCAGATCTAATAGCGTACCGACTCCGGAATTCCGGGGCGGGACGTTATACACACACATGGGATGTTGTTCCTTGGCCTCCTGGCGTCTCTCTAGTTGGCAGTAGATGGGTTTATAAGGTCAAGTATCGTCCTGATGGCACCATTAAACATCGAAAGACCCTTTAGTTGCTCGAGGTTTCACTCAGCAATAAGGTACTAATTATGAGGAGACCTTTGCTCCTGTTGCTCATATGTCCACCGTTAGTACTCTCCTTGCAGTTGTTGTTGCTCATCGTTGGCCCGTATAACAGATGGATTCAATAATGTTGTTCTCCATGGTTTTTTATTTGAGACAGTGTATATGCAACCGCCTCCAGGGTACAATATTCCTCTTGGACATGCATGTCTCCTTCGCCATGCTGCTTATGGTCTCAAGCAAGCACTCAGCGCTTGGTTTGAGTGTTTTCGCGATGTCATGCTCAAGACGGGCTTTATAAAAAATCATCAAGATACTTCTCTGTTTGTTCGCACTACATCGCATGGCAGTGTTTTATTACTCCTTTATGTAGATGATATGATCATTACAAGTGATGATGCTACTGATATACAGTACGCAAAATCTAAATTGTAACAACAGTTCCACATGAAGGATCTTGGATCTCTTTGATATTTTTGTGGTCTAGAAATTTCTCAGGACCCGCGGGGAGTACTACTGTCTTAACAAAAGTATCTTTCGGATATTCTAGTTCGTGTTGAGCTAACTGACGATGTAACTATCAATACTCTACTTCAACAGAATGTCAAACTTCACTCTATTGATGGTGAGCCGCTATTTGATCCTACCCGATACCGACATCTTGTTGGTTAGTTGGTCTATTTGTGCATCTCTCGACCAGATATCTATCATGATGTTGGCATTGTTAGTCAATTTGTTAATGCCCCACGTTCTGTACACTATGCTACCTTATTACGGATTTTTCGGTATCTCCGGGGCACTAGCACTCACTCTCTTTTATTTCTTGTTATATCTGATTTAAAGCTTTGTGCATATTCTGATGATGATTGGGTTGGTGATCCAACTACCGGGAAGTCTACCACATGTTATTATATATTTCTTGGTGATTCCCTTATTTCCTGACGGAGTAAGAAACAATATGTTATTGTTCTTTCCAGCACCGAGGTAGTGTATAGTTCAATGTCCACAATAGCTAAAGAGATTATTCATCTTCGCCGTCTTTTCAGTGATTTCGGTATTTCTAGTCCGACTCCTACTCCTCTCTACTGTGATAATAAGAGTACCATCCAGATTGCTAATAATTCAGTATTTCATGAGAGGACCAAACACATTGAAATTGACGCTCATTTTGTTCGTCAACAAGTTATCAAGGACAAGACAATTCAACTTCCTCATATCTCATCCGCCGATGAGCTTGCAGATTTCTTCACGAATGCCTTACATGTTCATCGATTCTAGTTTCTTGTACGCAAACTCACTTTGTTTGATCCAGCATGAGTTTGAAGGGGGCTGTTGATATTATTGTATGTGTTAGTAGCAGGTTTAGTCCCACATCGATTATGAGAGGACACCTCACCCTCATCTACTTGTATATATATGTGTGTACACATTCAATACCTAATCTAAGGAAAATTTACCCAAGACTCTCTCTCTCTCTCTCTCTCTCTCTCTCTCTCTCTCTCTCTCTCTCTCTCTCTCTCTCTCTCTCTCTCTCT
>BQKN01061878.1:56716-87911 GCA_022839385.1 Asparagus kiusianus
TCGATAAACGATTATTAAAGTGTACAATGATATCAACAATGAAGAAAGCAACAAATTTTCCCGCGAATAATCTGGCGACCACAGTGGGAGTCACCGATCTCGCTGCCGAGATCGGAGCGTCGCAGCCGCGGATCTTGATCCCGGTCGAGGAGGAGGTCGAGTACGAATTCGACCAACAAAAGTTCGAGGAGTATCTGTCATCCTCGTCTAGATCTACCTCCCCTCGCAAGTCCAAGAAGTTCTCCCCTAGGAGAAAAATTCGTTGGTACGAAGATGTTGAAGACACCAACGAAGATCTCGCCCCGCTGAATGCCGAAGTCGCATTGGGTGAGATCCCTCCAATTTCCAACCAGGTCAGATCTACTCTGGCCAACCCTTTTGCCGCAGGGGATGTAGTGACTCTCTCGAAGAGAGCCCACCAAAGGCAACGACAACGCCTTGCGAAACAATTCGCAAAGGCCATGGAATCTGTTGACGGAGTTCGCTACAAGGCGGATCTGAAGAACAGAAGAGGTAAACAGCCTCAACGACCGATGAATGGTAACTCCTCCAAGCTGCCGACGGACGAATGGATCCGCGTCAAACGGAACCGATCAACGCTGGAGGAGCGTATTCGCAAGCGCCGCACACTATCAGCGCAGGCACGGGCTCAAATTGAAGAAGCCCGTAGAAGGTTGCAGAAGGAGGTGGCAAAGAAACCGCCCCCAACCCGCCAAGTATGGAGGCCGAAATCTGAAACGGCGATTCAGGTTAAGGCACAATCGTTACAGCCTTCGAAGTAGGTTCAATCTCCGACAAGCCAACTCAAATCGCCGATGATCCCTACAATTGCTCCGGGAGATCCTGCAGAACCATCCCGAAGAAGGAGGTCAATTTTGGAACGCCTCGGTCCAATCCCCGATGAAAGAGGCAAAGCTCCAATTCAAGATCGTTTGGGCCCGATGAGAGAGCCCCGAACGACTCAACATGCTGGGGGTCGCTATCACTCTCAGCATGATAAGGAGTTCAAGGCTACTGCGCGTGCCAATTTGCGCATTGAAGTCTAGGAGCCCGCTGAGAACTCACGCCCACAAAGGCATGTTTCGAGGCGTGTGACTCTTGAAAGCCCAAAGAAGGCAATTCGCCCCCAGAAGGAAACATTGTCGTCCGATGATGATAACGTTATACCTGGGAAATCGTACCAACACGCGATAGGTTGCTCCGACTTTCATACGGACGAGCTGTACTATCGTGCCGGGGGTACGAACAGAGCCAGAAAGAGAAGTCCTCGTAGGCTCGAAACTCAGTGCCCCTGTTCCAAACTCATTCGGGTAGTATTGTCTCAGTGTAATTGCACTAAGACGGTCCCCGAAAGAGTCTCGGTGTTCGAAAGGCTCAGCACTGAGACGCCAAAGCCAAGGCCTAGGCGTTTCCGACGAAGGAGGGCGGTGGTTGAAGATGGAGAATTTCCAAGCGTCACCGCTAACATGACCAACAAGGGGACATTAGCACGGGATGATCTTGAGTCGATTCTGAATGCATCCCGGCGTCTAACCCGTTTGCAGTCTGGAGCCATCTCACGAAGAACGTATGGGAGGGTTCGGATAAGACCACCTTCAGAAGATGAGGAATCAGATGCTTGCTCTGCGGTTGCATCTGACAACACTGTATCCAGCGAAGGAGAACCCCGCGAGTCATTCATGATAAGCGCGGAACAAGTGGCCAAGATGCTTGAAGAAGCCATGGCCAAACAACAAGAGAGCTTCAGGCTCGAGATGTAGATGGCCATGCAGACTATGAAAGAGATGCATGACCAACAACTCCAGGCACTGAGGAACCAACAAGGTGAATCAAGTCGTCGTAACCAGAACAATCTGGAAGATGAGGACACAGGGGAAAACGAAACTCATAATGCCAATGACCCTCCCATCAACGCAGGGGGTGGTAATGAGGATGCCAACGAAGATACAAGTGAAAACTTAAAGATCAAAAGCCTCGAGAGCAAAATCAATACCTTGATGTCCGCTCAAGAGGTGAAGAAAACGGGCATTCCTTGTCCATACCCAAGGGAGTGAGAGTCAATCCCCTATCCAGCGAAGTTTAGTCTAATCAACTTCACGCCGTTCGATGGGAAAGGTTCCCCCACTCAGCATTTGATTTATTTCAAATCGCACCTGGGTGTTATCTCCGGCAATGAGCCTCTGATGGTGCGGTCATTCGTTGGCACTCTTCGCGGAGCCGCCTTCGATTGGTATCGCCGCCTCAAGCCAGGAAGCGTGAATAGCTGGGACGACATGGAGACAAAATTCCTCGCTAACTTCTTCGACGACGACACCAAGATATCCATCGGAACGTTGCTCGACGAGAAACAAAAGGACGGGGTAACCGGTCGAAACCTTCGTCAAGAGGTTCCGGAACAAAGCGTTGAATTGTCGGGACCCGATCACCGAGGAGTTCATTCTCCAGACTTGCCACAACAACCTCGCATTGGATGTGTTGGAAGCAATAGGGACAGCACCGTCCAATACTTGGAAAGACCTGAAGGTCCGAGGGGAACAAGCCGAACGCTTCCTCCGAAGGAAGAAGGCCGAGAGGAGTCGATCGACGACCAATCCTCCAAACTCAAACTTTGCCTCCCGTGGGAAGGGTAAAACACCTGCAGCAGCTGTTGATGCCAATCAAACGTCACAACAGTAGTCCTGGAGACAGCAGAAGACTTCGGATCAGAGGCCTCAAAAAGAGTACTCCTTCAAAGATGAGGATGTTCCAGCCATCTTCGAATCGCTCCTTAAAAACAACAAGATCAAGCTGCCACCGATCACGAATCAGGAGGAAGCTGACAATACTGCGGATCCGAAGTACTGCGCATACCACAGGAGGATCCTTCATCCCACCAAGGCCTGCTTTACTCTAAAGAATAGTATCCAGACCTTGGTTGAAGCCGGCGTCATAACGCTAGAGTAAGCCAGTCAAGAACGGCGAGACTCCAGTGGGTGCACGAGTATAAACTGTATCCCCTAACTCCGACCGGTATAAGAGTATAAACTGCTTCCTGCAACTCCGACCGGTATAAGAGTATAAACTGCTTCCTGCAACTCCGACCGGTATAAGAGTATAAACTGCTTCCTGAAACTCCGACCGGTATAAGAGTATAACTGCTTCCTGCAACTCCGAAAAGTATAAGAGTATAAACTGCTTCTTAACACTCCAAAGAGTATATGAGTATAAACTGCTTCTCAATCCTTCGACCGGTATAAGAGGTTAAACTGCTCCCTGATACTCCAATAGGTATAAGAGTCTAAACTATTTCCTTTCTTCCACGGGAAGTTCCTGAAGAGTGCCACGCGTGGTATTCTTAAGGATAACCCGATCGTGTACCAGATACAATGATACATCCAGTTTTGCAAAGAAAACTGGGGGTGGATAATTCATGTAACGAGAAGTTCCCGAAAGAATGTTAAATGTAATATTCTTAGGGATAACCCGGTCATGATGAATAAAGTGGTGAACACTAATTTCCGAACACTCTTTGCTGAGATGAAATCCGATCACTTCATTGGATCAATTTTCCCTCACAAAACTCTCATTGGTGTTTGACGACTCATAATCTCCACCACAGAATCCCCCACCGATCAAACCAATTGACGGTGGGACCACCAAAATCCCTCACTGATCAATTTCAATTGACAGTGAGTCTACCAAAAACTGTCTTTCTGGTCCAAACCACCAACAAATTCCCCTCTTGATTCTTTCCACGAACAAGAGGCCCACTTTCAATTCAGAGTCTCCTTTCGATAAACGAAAGAGCTCCCTTCTTTTCTCTTTGGTTAAACCTCGTCATGGTTATAACCAAAGTAGAAATTTCACTTCGATAAACGAAGAACTCTCCTTTCGATCAGATAACCCATCCTATAAAAGGTAAGTTTATCTAGATCTTCCGGATTCTCGGAGTGGAGATCCCACTTCTAGTTTCTTTCTTGCACTGGAAATAGAATATAAAATTCTTCCTTTCCAGAATCAAGGAATAGAATATAAAATTCTTCCTTCCTTGCTCGGGGAATAGAATATAAAATTCTTCCTTCCCCACACCAATCCTTTTTCACAAATTTATCAATATTAGGATTCATCCTAGGAAGTTTATCCCGAATCCTAAGCAGGGATAAGTCTGTGCCTAACACGCGCTGTCGGTTTTGTCTTTTTCCGATTGAAAAAGATACCAGAGTTCGATTCTGGGGTATTTTATCCTGAAACCTAAGTAGGGATAAGTCCGCGCCTAACACGCGCTGCCGGTTAGTTCTTGACCATTAAAAAGAACACCCGTCCACATATTCAACATTGTGGCAGGTTGTTATTAATAACACCGAAATCCATGCCTTACACGCATGGGGAATTTCATCCTGAATCCTAAGAAAGGATATGCCGACGCCTAACACGCGCCGCCGGTTAGTTCTTAACCGTTAAAAAGAACACTCGCCCACATATTCAACATTGTGGCAGGCTGTTATTAATAACGCCGAAATCCATGCCTCACACGCGTGGGGAATTTCATCCTGAATCCTAAGAAAGGATAAGTCGACGCCTAACACGCGTCGCCGGTTTAGTCTTTTTCCGATTGAAAAAGATACCAGAGTTCGATTCTGGGGACCTTTATCCCAAAGCCTAAGTAGGGATAAGCCAACGTCTAATACACGTTGCTGGGTAGCCCATTCCCATAATAATGGCAAAGTCTACATATTCGAAGTTATAGCACAAAGTCTAAAGGAGTTCATTCCTTTAGCACAACGTCACATGCGGAACAGATTTAAACAATTCGCATGTAAGCCCGACTCAAACGGTAGTCGGTAAGAGCATCTCAAATCCGTTGAGGGCTGGGGGTTAGCCAAAAACCCTAAAGTCAACGCCTAACACGCATCGCCGGGTAACCTATTCCCGTAACAAATGGTAAAGTCTATGTATTCAACATCATAGCACAAAGTCTAAAGGAGTTCATTCCTTTAGCACAACGTCACATGCGGAACGGATTTAAACAATCCGCATGTAAGCCCGATTCAAACGGTAATCGGTAAGAGCACCTCAAATCCGTTGAAGGCTGAGGATTTGCCAAAAATCCTAAGTTAACGTCTCATACACGTTGCTGTTTAGTCTTTTCACAGGAAAAAGACGAAGTCTACGTATTCAATATCGTAGCACTAAAAGGGTTAACTTTTTTAGCTTAACGTCACATGCGGAACGGACTTAAACAATCCGCATGCTAGCCCGACTCAAACGGTAGTCGGTAAAGGCTTATCAAATCCGTTGATGGCTGAGAATTTGCCAAAAATTCTATAAGTACGAGTCATTGACGCATTAATTCTATGGATTGGTCTCGTGACTCAGGTATCCACCACGCTCCAATACCTTAAGAGCTTAAACTGTGTATACTCCAGCAGACGTACGAGTATAAACTGTGTCGGACGTCGAACAATACGTTGCAATGAAGCCTGAACGCCGGACAACGCGTCGCAATGGAGTTCAAACGCCGGACAACGCGTTGTAAATGAAGATTCAACGCCGTCAATCGATGATCAGTTCTATGTTGAAGCAACCAACTCAAGCTAAAAAGGTCAAGAAATCAAGAATCGGTTTCAAGTTCAAAATTCCGACAACGGTCAGACAATAAATGCAGCACCGGAACCCTTACAGACGTTCGACAAAGCACCGAATAGCCTGAAGGAATTGAAGGAATCCAGAACAGAAGCCATTCCAAAGTCCCGCTACACCGACTGAAGGTTGGGACAATCACATCCAAAGTATTCCAGACTCTTCTATAAAAGAACGAGGCTGAAATACTTTGGAGGGGGTATCTGTAGGCGTATAAAATTGCCTATAGGTCCCACAACACAACTCGACACGGTGATTCGACAAATCAACGAACCATCGAGTGACGAAGCGATGAGGTCAACAAATTGCACGCAAACAATGTCAATCGCGTGCAGAATCAATCCAACGGTTCGGGGAGTCAACGAGTCATCCAACTAAGAATGGACTCGGACGAATCGCGATCGAATCAAGATCAGTTTCGGACTCATACTCAGAAGTGGAATTACTGCCAAATTGGGAATCAAGTCAACAAATCGATTCCAGAACAAGTCAACCACACAAACTGAATCAAGTCCGAACAACGGAGAACCGGAAACACCGGAAAACAACCGAACGACGGAAACCAACACACCCGGGGGACTCGGCCCAAACCGAACCAACCCGGGGTGGCTCGGCCCAAGCCGAGCCACCCTGGGGTGGCTCGGCATGAGCCGAGCCACCCTGAGGTGGCCCGACTCCCCCCCTCTCTCTCTCTTGTGCACAAATGCACAGTTCAGAGAGGCTATAAATAGGAGAGGGGGTTGTTCATTTTGAAAGGTTGGATTTTGAAGGAGGCGAAGCCCTGTTGGATTGGAGATTCAGATCTAAAAAGACTCAAACTTTAGGACTTCGGGGACTCCCTCATTCAGATCTGGTGCTCGGCGATCATCAACGCCAAATAAGGCAAGTGTTCGAGAGAACCGGATCTCAAATCCTCAGATCTACGTAGGTACACTCCGGATCTAAGCTTGGTTCTTAGATCCCGAGATTCGAGCGGTTGTTTCCTTGGTGAAACAATCCCTCCTGGCTATTATCTCCTTGGTGGGATAATACCCGTTATACTGCGTAGATCCGACCGGATCTAGATCTCGCGGTGGTCCACGACAAATAACCCCAGCGCAGGCAAAGAACCCACCAAAGCGAGTGACCGCAAAACAGAAGCTCGCGATTCGTTCGACAAAGAAGGAAACAAGTTGTAATTTTTCTTTATTTGTATTTTGATTTTCATTGTAACCGGCTCTTATAAAAAGACCGGATCTTTGTAACTCGATAAATGATTATTAAAGTGTACAATGATATCAACAATGAAGAAAGCAACAAATTTTCCCGCGAACACCTGGTGCAGACTCATAAAGAGCTTGTATGGTCTAAAACAAGCCCTAAGGCAGTTGTACAGAAAGTTTGACGGCTTTATGCACAAGGAAGGTTTTCAGAAATATAACGCCGACCAATGTTGCTACTTCAAAAGATATCGGTCCGGTTATATCATCCTACTATTGTATGTTGATGATATGTTGGTTGTAGGTGCAGATATGAAGGATATCAGGAGTTTGAAGCAGCAGCTGTCAAAGGAGTTTAACATGAAGGATTTGGGTCCAGCGAAGAAGATTTTTGGAATGCAAATCACGAGAGATAAGAAGAGAGGTCTCTTGCAGTTATCTCAGACGGAGTACATCAACCATGTTTTGCAAAGGTTCAACATGGCGACGCCAAGCCAGTGAGCACACCCTTGGCCAGCCATTTTCGCCTATCGAAGGATCAATCTCCTTAGTCAGAAGAAGAAAAAGAAAGTATGGCTAAGTTCCTTTACGCCTCAGCTATCAGAAGTTTGATGTACGCAATGGTCTGTACGAGATCATATATTGGCCGTGCAGTGAGAGTGGTCAGCCGGTTTATGTCGAATCTAGGAAAAGCTTATTGGAAAGCGGTCAAGTGGATTCTGAGGTATCTGTGAGGCACCACACAGAAGTATTTGCACTTTGGTAAGGGAGAGGTGGAAGTGCAAGGGTACATAGATGCAGACTTCGGTGGTGAAGTTGATCACCGAAGAAGCACCACCGGCTATGTATTCACTATCGAAACTACACCTGTTAGTTGGATGTCACAGATACAGAAGATTGTCACTCTATCCACTATAGAAGCTGAGAATGTAGCAGTGACTGAAGCCAGTAAAGAGATGATATAGCTTTAGGGTTTGTTAACAGCGCTGGGATTCAAACAGGAGAAGAATGTTCTGTACAGCGATAGTCAGAGTGCGATCCACTTGGCTAAGAATTCTGCATTTCATTCTGTTAGGTCTCATGTTATGAGCTTACATCTTTTAATCTTGTTTTGATGATTATAAATAATTCCTAATATTGTTTGTCTAGTGTTTATGTTTTCTTTTTAGGTATTTTAGACAAACAACAAGTTGGAGGTTGGATGGATTGAGCCTACACGATCACATCAAATAGAGGATTGGCGTAATAGTGCAATGAAGCCTATGCATACTAGTCAAAATGCTGTTAGACCCTAGAGGGGGGGTGATTAGGGTCTTATGCTAATCTAATCCGATTTAAATGCCAATTAAAATTACTTAACAAATATATTCTTGCAAGATAGATATACAAAGAGTTATGTGCAAGAATATGCAATATACACAAGGTGATATATCATATATAATAGAAATATATGTAAGGATATATAAACTAACACAAGGGGTAAACAATGTGAACTAGATAGTGGATCATATAAATAATGAGCTAATGACAATGGCGACAAGAGATATAAACATAAGTATAATTAAACGCCAAAGCACACTCAAACACACAATATGATCACGGAGTTCGGACCTTCCGTCCTACGTCTCCGCTCCCCACTCTCGGGGAGAAATCCACTAACACAATCCGGTTTGGAAGCCGGAACTTCTTCTACACACTCGGTTTACAAGTTCACCGAAAACTCTCACACAACAAACACTATGCAATCACACTCTACACCCACTAAGTGTTGGACCTAGCCGTGTCTCCCTCAAGTGCTCGGTTACAACCTCTCTCTAGGCACGTCAACCGACGCCACTCCTCTTGGGACGATCCCCGACTCTCACCACACACTCCTCACTCGGTGTACAAGTGTATTACAAAGTGATTCTCACACTAAGCACAAATATCATAAATGGTTGTTCTCTCTAACAAGGTGAGAACTCAATTAGGCTCAACTCAATGTCACACAATCCCACAACCTAATTATATAATGTATGCAAATACAATAAGCTCAATGGTTGTGTGTGTAAACAAGGAGTAAATCAAATCAAAACTAAACTCAATTAAAATCTAGCATATAGAAATTATAAACAAAATAATAAATAGCTAGAAATGAGTTTAGAGATTCTTCTCTGAATAACAAGATGGAGAGATGGAGATTGAAGCCCAACAAGAAGATAATCTCCTCCACTTGTGAAAACCAAAACAGCTTTAAACCAAACCCTTAAACAAGCTTAAAACAAGCTTAAAATCTTATTAAAATCTTTAAAACCTTTCTCTTAGTTACTTATAAAATCTGAGGCAAGGGGGTATTTATATGAAACCCCAAAGGTAAGAGAAAGTCAAGAAAAAGACTAAAAAACCATTCTGCAACGGCTATAAAAATAGCCGTTGGAATCAGACTGGAAGATCGGCGGTCGACCGGAGCGGTCGACCGCAGAAAAAAAAAACAGACAGAAACTAGTTCGGTCGACCGGCACTGTAGCTCGGTCGACTGGTACTGTAGTTCGGTCGACCGACACTGTAGCCGGTACTGTAGCAGGTATATCCGGTTTTATAAAACCAGTTAAAAATAGTAAAACAGTTCTAACAATTATGAAATTTTGTGGGAAAGTTCTAGACATGTAAAATAACATGTTAGAGAAAGAATTTCTAAAAAAGCATTTCCCAGTTGAGAGAAATAAATGTTTGAACACAGATTTACAGTTTCTGAAAAACTGCAGACATACATGATTTTGTAAAATCAATTTGGTACAGTAAATCAACTCCAAAAATAGTAAAAACTAGAGAAAAGTTTCTAAACATGTAGATAAACATGTCAGAGAAAGAATTTTTCAAATATCACTTTCCATTTGTGAAAACTCATCAGTTTTGTAAAACATGCACGAACATGTGCACGAACGAAAACGTGAATTTGTAAATTCCTTTAAACATAACAAATCAATTCCAAACTTGATGAAACTTTGAGAAATGTTTGCAAATGATATTTTGAACATGTTACAAAAAGAATTTTCCAATTTTCATTACCCAATTGTGAAATCTCATTAATTTGCAAAAGTGTTCAAAACATGAAAAAGTGCTATACATGAAGTTTGATGTTTTGACATAAACAATATTTTGAAACTTTGCACAATGATTATATAGACTTAATAAAATATGTGTATGCTGATTGTTAAGTCTATAAACTGAGAATACAATATTTGAGCTTAGAAACCAAATACGTGTATGTATATATAAACATCAAAATCTAAAACACTTGTATGTATATATATATATAACTATATATATGCATAGAAACCAAATACGTGTGTGTATATGATATTGAGCCTAGAGTATCTAACACACATAATATAAAACCTAAACTAAATATACCAAAGCTTGATCTTGATCTTCATTGAGCTCAACTTGGTACACGTTGCGGATGAAGCTAAACTTGGATCTTGAACTTGAATTGTACGATGCTTCACTCCACAATTCCGCCAACCTCCATTTGATATGATCGTTAAGGCTCGATTCCATCCATCCTCCAACTACGTTGTTTGTCTACAATACATAGGAATACACAAATACTAGACAAACAACATTAGTAGTAAATTGTTTGTAAATCATCATCAAAACAAGAAGTCCAACAAATGCAAGTTCAAGCTTCTTCCATGTTTACCAAGACAAGCTATAATGAAGATCTATAAAGTTTGGGTAAATTAAGTTTAGGGTTTATATAATGTGTGTTAATTCTATAAGCTCAAATATACACACACATTTCATTTGTGAATTTTCTCAAATATAGGTGTTTTATGCAAAATATGTTTTAATATGCTTTGGACTATACAAACTTTATTAACGTCTTTTATTATGTCCATATAAACATTACACATGTTTTTAAAACTTGATTTGAGCTAAATGTCAAAATCAACATGTTTATAAACACATGTATTTTAGTGTTTTTGAATATTTTTGAGATTTCACAAATGATAAGAGCAAATTGAAAAATTCATTTTCCAATATGTTCATATTCATGTTTATAAACTTTTTCCCAAAGTTTTATATTTTTAGAATTTATTTACTATTTTTTAAGGCTCTTCAAAGTTGGTTTTTACTATTTAAAACAGGCTGATATCACGTTATCAGTTGACTGATGAATGTGTTCAGTCGACTGAAGAAAACGCCTGGAATAGTCAAAAGTTTTTGTTTCATTGTGGTCGACTGTCCAGTTGACTAATGACCCATCGGTCGACTGATAAGCTGGAAAATACCTACAACGATTAGCTCATCAGTCGACTAATGACCCAACGGTTAGTTTTTTCAGCCTTATGTTTTTTTGTCTTTTTGCTGGATTTGTTTGGGTTTTGTGCCTTGATTTTCATCCTATATAAACTCCTATTGTTCTCATCAGAAAAATCATTCAAGAGGGTTTTAACAAGAGTTTAAAAGTGTTTAAAAGATTGTTTAATTGTTTGTGTTTGTGTTTACAAAGAGAAAGCTTGCATTGTGAATTGAGGAATTCATCCTCAATCTTCTTCATCCTCGTTTGTATATATAGAGAAGTTTTTCTAACTCTTTTCTCTAGCAATTTTATTATTGATTTTCATATTCTTATTATTGCTACTTTGCTAATTGAGTTAGATTTTATTTATACTCATTTTATCGCACACACCCTATTTGAGCTTGTAGGATTTCATACATCATATATTGGGTTGTGGGTTTGTGATTTATGAGATTGAGCTTACATTGAGTTCTTATCCAAGTAGAGAATATTTTATTGTAATTAAGCTTTATTGTGAGTTGCACATTGTATTACACTTGTACACCGAGAGAAGTATGTGATGAGAGATCGCGTTAGTTGCAAGAGGAGTAGGGTCGGTAATAAAGCCTAGTGAGAGGTGGTAATTTAGAACACTTGAGGAAGGTGACACGAGCTAGGCTAACACTTAGAGGGTGTGAAGTGTATTTACAAGTGTGTAAGTTGTAAAGTTTTCGGTGAACTAGAAAACCGTACTGTGAGGTGTAAACGTTATTCGGTTGAGCGTAGAAAACCCGGTTGTGATAGTGAAGATCTCCTCGAGGTGAGGAGCGGAGACGTAGGTCGTAGGGACCGAACTCTGTGATCATATCTTGTGTTTGCGTTTGTCTTTTGCGCACTATCATTTGTGTTTATTTACTCTTTGTTTGTGGAAAATTTGTAGTAAAAAGAATGAAGGAAATTTGATTTGTATTCCTTTAATCTTAATTACAATTGGATTTCCTGATTACAAAAGAGAGGAGAATGAATTTGATTCTCCCCTTTGTTTAAGTCTGGGTTCTTCACGGTAGCGATGAGATGCCTCTCTCGAATGCTCACGTCGAGTTTGCTTCTCGTTGACGATCCGAACGTCTTGATTCACTAGAACATGATTTTCTCCTCACGATTTAACATTGTGGAGAACTTGCAAAGCAAGTTTTAGAACTCTTGATGAGTTGATAACTCTGGACGAGTTTGAAACTCTACGAAAGAGTTGATTTAACCGAAAATCGGTTTGACAAGCCAAGGCCGAAGGCTTCAAGGAACTTTGTCGCTGCAGGAAGTTCCCGTAATTCCCCCAAAATATGAGCCGAAGATCTCTTCTTTGCTGCCAATTCTCAGGTCCAAAAAGCCAGCCCCAACTCAATTGAGTTTCCCACTATTTATAGGGGATTTAGGGGTGTAACCGCCCCCTTAAATCTCTCCTTAATGAGGGTTCAATGGGGGTGTAACTGCCCCCATAAATCTCTCCATGATAGGGTAGTGATCCCCTTAAATCTTGGGGAGAAAACGGTTCTGGAACCGTTCAAATCGTGCTTGAACGAGTCAAACGCTGAAAACAACTTTCTGGGCCCAAATTGTGCGTTTCTGGACCTGAAACGCAGAGTTTGGCCTGTTTTAGGCTGAAAACGCACAGGTCGTGCTGCGCAGAGATGAACTTTGTGTTTTGGACCTGGGACGCAGAGTTGGGTTCTGCATGAACTATGCGTCTCTGGACCTGGGACGCAGAGTTGGGTTCTGCATTAACTGTGTGTCTCTGGACCTGGGACGCAGAGTTGGGTTCTGCATTAACTGTGCGTCTCTGGACCTGGGACGCAGAGTTGGGTTCTGCATTAACTATGCGTCTCTGGACCTAGGACGCAGAGTTGGGTTCTGCATTAACTATGCGTTTTTGTCGTTGGACGCAGAGTTGAACTCTGCGTTTCAAGTCCACAAAATCTGCGTTTCGAGTTTGGAATGCAGCCACAACCTCTGCGTTTTGAATCTCAAATGTGGTCACGACCTCTGCGTTTTGAGTTTAGAACGCGGGCATGACCTCTGCGTTTTGAGTTTGGAACACGGGCATGACCTCTACGTTTTGAGTTTGGAACACGGGCATGACCTCTGCGTTTTGAATCTTGGATGCAGAGGTGAGCCTCTGGCGGGCTCGGTGAACTTCAGCCTAAGTCCAATGTTCAGACGAAGTCCACTCTTGCAGACGAACTTCAGAACATAACTTGCTGCGAAGAACATGTCATAACTTTCAAACCGTAAGTCGGAATTGGACGAATTATATATGAAAATCGACTATCTCGACGAGACAGAGCCGACCAAACCGACCCCATAGGGTTCGGTTTGCTCCGTTAGTTTTTCCAAATTTCTTACGGTTTGAGAGATATCCGCGTTTTGGTTTGAAGAGACCGTCGATTTTTAGTCTCCTTTGCTAGAGCGTTGCAAAGATCGTCATCTTGTAACCTTCGTCTTGGCTCCTTCTACGTGAAAGTCTTCAAATTATAGCCTTCTGGAAGTCGTCAAATTGTAACTTCCATCATCGGTGTTTGATGGGGATAAGCTATCTTTTATGATTTTTAGACAGCCTACACTCTTGTTTATATATCCTTGCATATATCAAATTGAATATCAAGATTGCTAGGATATATTTGTTAATAACTTTTAATCGGTATTAAGATCTAATAAAATTAGCAATAACCCTATTCACCTCCCATTTAGGATACTTTTAATTGGTATAAGAGCTTGGTGCTCTTTGATTTGAGGTTTAACCACCTTGAGTTAAAGATCCCTTGTTCTTTAATATTATTGCTAATCTTACTTTGATATTATTTAATTCGCTTGCTCATATATTATGGATATGTTTGGTGTAGGCTACGATATAAATGTTGCTCCTAGATATAGTAACTTCCCTTATGAGCAATGGTGTTGTAGATTCAAAATTTTTGTTGAATCTAGAAATATAGATTTATGGGAAGTAATTGGCAATGCTTATATTGTGCCCACGTTGGAGAAATCCAAGTGGAGCAATCATGACAAGAAAATGTTTACAATGAACAAGTTAGTGTTAGAATTTATGCACAATGCTTTTGGACCATGTATTTCTAAAGAACTTGCTTATTTTGATAGTGCTTATACAATTTAGAAATTATTTGAAGCATATGAAGGGAACTTGGAGGCGGTCCGACGATCTTTGACGGTTCCCTCTTCAAGTTCACAAGGAGTCTCATCATATACACGGCCACTAGGCGATAGCCCTAGTGAAGTATGTGAGTTTGATAACAAAAATGATCTTACTATTGATGAACTCGCACATAGCTATGAATTATTGATACATGATTATAATAAATTGTAACGTAGCTACATTAACTTAAAAAGCAAGCATGTCGAAATAAAATGCTCTTATGAAACACTAGCCACTAAGTTTGATCTCATTACAAATGAAAATGTAAAACTTAAAGAATGCAACGAAAAATTAAAATTAGAAAATGCTAGTTTGTTTCATGCTAAATGTGATGCTATATTAGAAGTTGAGAACATTAGAAAGAGTTTACTTTTTTCAAAATTGATCATGCATGTTCTACTTCTAATAACAATGCTTTTGTGAAAAATGATGAGTTGAATCAAGTTAGAAATAGAATATCTACTTTAGATTCAACATTAAAAATTTGCATTGTTAATAACAACAAGCTTATGGACTTGTGAGCAAAGTCCCATAAAAATATTTCCAAGAAACCTACTATGCACACAAGTATAACAAAATTTACAAGTGTTCAATTTGGGGTCGTAAAGACCATATTACTAAATTTTGTTATAATGCATAAAAGCCTAACAAGCCTAATCATGTTTGTGCGTCCTATCAAGCTTCTCCATCTTATACACATGTACACACACATAGTGATAATCATAAACATGCTCATGTGTATAAGTGTGAATTTTGTGGTCGTTTTGGTTATTTGGCCAAGTATTGTTTTGATTTAAAAAGGAATTTTCTTTTGCCAAATGATTCTAAAATATCGCATGTGTTTAATTGTAATGTTTGTGGTAGATTTGGACATCTTTAAAAAAAATTTATGATTTGCAAAAAGCTTCTATGTTGCAAAATGTTCCAAATAGACCCATGTTTAAAAGTATTCCGCATTTGCAAAAAGCTTCAAATAATTCACCTTTATTGGCAAATGTTCCACGTGCACATCCACATGGTCAACATAAACAAATGCATCCTCTTCATTGCACTTATTACAATCGAATGTGTCATTTGCATAATTATTGCTATGACCGGATCCGCGCATAAAATATGCCCAAAAGGGATCATAACCCTAGGGCTTTAAGCTTTAATGATAATGGTCATGTCCCTAGACTCTTAGGTACCAAGAGTAATTGGGTACCAAAATAAGTTTATTATTTAAGAACAAATTTTTAGCTTTTTTTTAGTTTTTTCATGTTCTTAAAGATAATTTTTTTAAAAAAATATTTTGAAAACAATTTCATTCTTGGTATTTGATTTGCAAAATTACCATTCATATTTTTTTCATGATTCTCTTCTATAGATTTTCATGTTTTCATCCTTTATGAATTGATATAATTTTTATCAAGATGATTTTTCTATGTTAAAACATCACTTTTATTAATATACCATGTTTTCAATTATTTTAACGATGTGTTTATGTTTATGGGATCATTATAAAACACTCTTGATGATATTTATGTGTTTGAGCTTATGAATCATCTATTTGTGGTTTATAATGTATTCCTTATATATTTTGATCAAGTTTTACAAAGAATATTTCTTTTATTGATCAAGCATTTTTTTATATACTTTGTTTTGTATTTGCATATGAGAGGGTTATGTTTTAGCAACCCCCCCCCCTCCCGGATTTATTAATCTTTCACTTCATATCATGCTCACCAGGCATTCGTATGGGTTGAAACAAGTTTTTCTTGCTTTTGTCGAAAATGAGTATATTGATCTTTTATGTATTTATCCAAAGCATACAATCTTTGATCCTTATGGATAAAACTTATAAATGTTTTGACAAATTTTCTTTGTGATCATGTATATAGGAAAGATGTGTCCATTATCTATATTGATACAAAATATTTTATAGTGGACATCTTTGCTTAGAATGTTTTTTGTGGTTTGAGCATGATTGTCATTTGAATCATGTATTTGCTCAATCTTCTTATTTTTGTTAAAATGATACTTTATGCCTTTTATGAATTCTCATTTGGTCTCTTTTTGATATCATTTTTATTTTTTTTAATTTTTCATGAATAAGATTTTGGCTTTCATAAGTTTTCATAAACTTATACTTTGTTTTTCATGTATTGAGACATCATTCTCATAATAATGTATTTCTATATATTCTCAATCAATCATGATTTATGGTTTGATGACTTATGAATTTTCTTTTGGGTTTATTGACAAATTATTTGATTCTTGATTTGTGATTTTTAATCTTTGATTTTTATTTTTAGGATTTGTTATTATTTTTGATATATCCTATAGATATATATCTTTGTGTTAGACCCTTGTGACACCTTGTATTAATGATACACATATGAGTGTTCACTTGGTCTTGTATGTGAGTGGTGTTTAGCATACTTTTATCTATACTTGCTCACATATGTTTGCCATGTTCATAATTGCATATTTCCATATAGCATTTTGATAGGGGGAGCAATCCCTATATCTTCTTATGTTTTATACTCACCCGTGTTTATTGATAGAAGGAGCTTTCGCTCTCTTATTCTTTTTTTTCCCATTTTGATGTTGCCAAAGGGGAAGAAACAAGTGGATTGTGAGTATATTTTAAGAGTATTGCTTTATTGAATATCTTATATACTCTTTGTGTAGATTGTTTGTCATCATCAAAAAGGGGGAGATTGTTAGGTCTCATGTTATGAGCCTACATCTTCTAATCTTATTTTGATGATTACAAACAATTCCTAATATTGTTTGTCTAGTGTTTATGTTTTCTTATTAGGTATTCTAGACAAATAATAAGTTGGAGGTTGGATGAATTGAGCCTACACGATCATATCAAATGGCGGATTGGCGGAATAGTACAATGAAGCCTATGCGTACTAGTCAAGATCCAAGTTCAAGCTTTTTCCATGTTTACCAAGACAAACTACAATGAAGATCTATCAAGCTTGGGTAAATTAAGTTTAGGGTTTATATTGTAGGCTGTCTAAAAATCACAATGGATAGCTGATTAAAACAAGCCCCGATAACGGAAGTCACAATCAAACGACTTCCACGATCACCACAAACACGACCTCATTTCTGAGATGATTGATCTTGATGGTTGCGATAACAACATGACCAATATTATATTAGCAACTATTAGAGATGCTGATGAGCAGTGGGATGATTTCAGAAATAAAAGGTTGGACTTAGTTGGTGAGTTGCTTGATAGAGAGCTGTGGGCAAATATTCGTCTAAAAGATACTATGGATGTTGATTCCCGTCTAGCTCTCACAACGAAAGCTACAATCAAATAGCTTTCGGGTCGATAAGCGAAGAAATTGCAAGTGGAGGACTTTTCACATAGATCAAGAAGGGTTACAATTCGACGACACTTCCGACAACTGATGAAAACTCTATTCAGCAGTCTTCACAATCTACAGTGAAAGTTACAATTTGACGGCTTTCACACTCTACAACAGCCAAAGCGAGGATTACTGAACGACGGTCCTTGCAACGCCTTACAGAAGAAGTTACAAATCAACTAGCTCCTTCTAAAACACGGAAGTCATCCCCGCGTCACAATTATGGAAGTGCAGGCGACCCCCGCGTTTCCAAGTCACAAATCAACGTGAGCAACCCTCACGTTCGAAGGGGTTCAGCCCACACCGACCCCCGCGTCACCAAGTAGGCAACAAGCCAAAACGCGAGCGACCCTCGCGTTCATCAATGTTCAGCTAATACCCAACCTCGCGTCACAATTCTAAGACACGAAGTTAGGTTTTGAACGCCATATTGGGCGTTTGACTTGTTCAAACACGAGTCGAACGGTTTCAGAACTGTTTTCCCACGATCTGAGGAAATCACGCCCACGTAGGAGCGGATTTAGAGGGCAGTTACAACCTCTTATCCACCTATAAAATCTCAACAAACTCAACTGAGTTAAAAGGCTGTCTTTTCGAACGAGAGAGTGAGCCAAAGGTTGGATTCTGGAGATTAGATTTTCAGAATCTAAACAGGAGTTAGCAGCGGAGGCGAATTCTGGAGGATCTCAACCACTGAGGTTCGGTGATTCAACAACAGCAACAACAGAAATATTTTAAGATAAGATTTTTGAATCAATCTCAGAAGATCAAATCTGAGAGGATTCTTCAACAACAGAATATAGCTTGATCATTAACCGAATTTTTGGTTCTAACAACTCTATCTACAGAGTTTTAACTCGTTCAGAGTTCTTAAACTCATTAAAGAGTTACGTATAAAACTTCCTACAGAAGTTCATCGTTCCCACGAGATAAGAGACGGTCGGATCGTCAACGGAAAGCAAATTCGATGCGAGCAATCGAAGGAGGCATTCCATCGCTACCTTGAAGAACCCGGTTTTAAACAAAGGAGAGAATCAAATTCGTTCTCTTCTCTTTTGTAATCAAGTTGTAATCGAGATTAAGGAATTCAATTCAATTTTCTTTTATTCTCTTCTTTACAATTTTTCCTACATACAAAAGATGGCGACTCCGCTGGGGACTAGCTTTTCCGATGAAGAAGTGGTGGCGCAATCCGACGTCCATCTCATGGGAACTACCGTAGAAACTCTCGTCGTGGAGTTTGATCAAGCGAAATATGAGGAAGCTTTATCCTCTGGATCGCTTAGCCCCAAGGCTAGGCATGGTGTCCGTAAGATCTCTAAGGAGATCAATTCTGTTGTTGAAGCGCCGAAGAAAGCCCTCTCCTTCGGCCAGGAACTCAAACTGGCTCTGTTGTCAGAAAATCCCACATCCGCGTCAGCGAGGCATGCTTCAGGTCATAAACGTCCCCTGGAGGAGACGAGTTCCATAAGTGTCAACGACGCTGCTGCTAAGGCTTTGAAACAAGCTAAGAAGAACGCCGCTCGCCGACGGAGAAGATCCATACGACGAGTGCACTTACGTGAGAGCCGAATGTTGGCTCAACGCGAAGATCGCGTTCCTGAAACTTCAGCCGAACTTAGTGTTCCCAAAACAGAACGCTCGCTTCGTGGCAATGAGCCTAACTACGAGCCTCGATTAATTCAGCTGAAACGCGACCCCGAGTGGCGTGTTGTCTCCTCAAAACGTAGCCCTCAGAAGGAAGCTGTCAAACGCGACCCTCAGGGAAGCGTTCAATCAAAACACGACCCTCGCGGGTCTGTTTCACCAATCAAACGCGACCCTCAGGGAAGCGTTCAATCAAAACACGACCCTCGCGGGTCTGTTTCACCAATTAAACGCGACCCCCAGGGACGCGTTCAAACAAAACAGGACCCTCGCGGGTCTGTTTCATCATTTAAACGTAGGCCTCGGCCTAACGTTTACAAATTCCAAGGGTCGCGTTAATCTTCAAGAACGCCACTCTGGTACTGTTCTTCGAGAACGCGATCTTCAAGAGGTCCGCCAGGTTCAGAAAGATCAGTGTGGTTTCAAAATCCACGTTCGACAAGAACCAGTCTCACCTACCCAAGGGCAGGGGGTTCCATCTCCACTTCCAAGCCCGGGGAAAAGTTCCTCCTAAATTCCCGATCTGTGGGAATTATTGTCAAGAGGAAAACCAACAATACAAGCAGCTCACTCATGCCAATGTGAGAAGCTTATTTCGGCGGTTCTTTTGGAGTGCCATTGCTGCGCATCCACACCTCGGCAATCTATGTTCGACAGGTTAACAAATGTCGTTAGGCCTGCCAAACGACAACGCCGACACAGAAAGAAATCTGAGTACCCTCAGGTCACTATCAACATGATCGGCCGAGGGAAAGCTTCGCATTCCGATTCCGACGAGTCACAAAGAAGTCACTCCCCAACCGTCAGGGAAATGTGTGACCAACTCGAAGGAGTATATCGGAATACTCGGACTCGGACAGGAGCTATTCGCCCGGTTAACTATCAAAAGTTAGCCAAAGGCATTACAATAAGTAATGAACATTCGGCAATAGCCGAGTCTCAATCTTCGAGCTCTGTCGGAGCACAAGGAGTTTCTGCCTACATGACGGAAAGCCCCGAGGACATAGCCAAAAAAGTGAACGAGCATCATGTCATGCTCCAGGCGCAACAGGAGATACTTCTCCAATTAAAGGATATGTTGGCCCAGCTCCTCGCTGAAAAAGGCCACAAACCTGAGTCTTTCCGGAAGACAATTTCAAAGGGAAAGCAGAAAGCGCACGAACATTCAGATCGTGAGACTCACAATCTTGAATCCTCTTCCGAAGGTGAGAGGGAGATGGAAAAAGAACTGCACCCTCAGTCCACCAGAGTGGATGAGTTAGAGGCTCGTCTCAATGCAATTGCTAACAGGAGCGAGCTCCGCGAAGAAGGAGTGGTTCGGCCTTATCCTGCGGAATGGGATACAGCTCCCTATCCGCCAAAATTTAAGGCTCCAACCTTGCAACCGTTTGACGGCACGGGATCGCCGAATCAGCACATTTACTACTTCAAATCCCAAACTGGAGATGTGGTAGCAAATGACGCCATCTTGACCCGCTTATTCATTGGCACGCTTAAAGGAGTTGCCTTTGAATGGTTTATGAAACTGCCTGCCGGATCTATCCAGAAATGGGTAGACCTGGAAAGGCTATTCTTGGCCAGGTTCTTTGAGGACGACACGGAGGTTTCAGTCCCAACTCTCCTCGCCACCAAGCAAAGGAAGGGAGAGTCCATCAAAGCCTACGTGGAAAGATTCCGCAGCATGGCATTGCGATGTCCCTCAGGTATGACTCAATCAACCCTGGTTGAAACTTGCAGGCACAACCTGCAGACTCAACTCCTTGCTCAGATGGGAGTGGCGGAGTGTCGCTCCTGGAGACAACTAGTTTCACAAGGAGAACAAGCTGAAGAAATTGTTGCTCGGGTGAAAGCCGAAGAAACTGCACAGCCCAAACCGCAACAACAACAGCAACGTAATCAGAACAATGCCCAACGGTCTAAGGGGAAAGAGACCTTAGCAGCTGATTACACGCGAGTGCCACCACCTACCAAGCAAGGCAAGGCGCCAAATCAACAAAGAGCGCCCAAGCAGTATTCGTTCAAGGAGGAGCACGTGGATACCTTATTCCAATTGCTTCGAAAGAACAACAAACTGCAGTTGCCTGAAATCAGGAAGCCGGATGAAGCAGGGAAAGTGGATGACCCTAACTATTGCCGTTATCACAAATTCCTTGGACATCCTACCAAAAAATGCTACGTCTTCAAAGACATCTTGCAGAATTTGGTAAATGCTAATGTGCTCACTTTGAAGCCCGAGCAGAAGACCGTGTCTACCAACTTGATAGCGGTCCAATTCGGCGACTTCCCACCAGTGACCACTGCAAATGGCGTCGTTCCCATTCGAAGGGGAGAGATGCGTTTGAAGAATGTTAACTTGCATAGTCAGAAGGACAGGGGGTTGGTACCCCTCACTACCCCAAAGGGGGAAATCATGTGGGTCCATCCTGATCTAGTGGGAGATCAACAATGGACGAACACCTCGTCCAAGAAGAAAGGAGGAAAGGCTAAATCATCCAACATGATTAGCCCCTCCGTTACCGAAAATGATGACCACCTCAAACCTCTTACTGATTCAGAAGAGGAGAGGATTGTCCTGGCAGCATATCCAGGAGACAACCCTGGCACTCGGTCAGGAAGAGCCTACTTGAGAGATTACGGCCAGAATGCTCAAGAGGTGGAAGAACAGCCCCAAGACGCTGGGGGTTCTGTGCCGAAGAAGCTGGTCGACAAAGGCAAACAAAAAGAGCTCCGGTTCAATAAAAATCTTCACTAGGAACTTGGGGAGTCAAGTGCTCCCTTCCAATTCAATGTCATGGCACAGCTGGCTAACATACCGGCCAGGATTACCTTATATGAGCTCCTAAGGTTATCCAAAACTACCAAAGAAGCTCTGATTGAGGCATTGAAGAATACAGAGAGCTTCATTACGCAAGTCGCTCCAATTCCCGAAGCTTCTGAAGAACAAACTTGCCTACAATGTATGCAAGCGGCAAGAAGCCTACCCTGCATATCCTTCACTCAGGAAGATATGCAGGTCAAGCACCAACACGATAGACCCTTATATTATACGGGGTATATCGGATCCTCCAAAATCAGCCGCGTTCAGGTTGACCCGGGCTCAGCGCTCAGCATAATGCCTTACAGGGTCATGCAGGTGTTAGGAATCCCTATACACCGGCTGAACACAACTCAGACAACCATCTTCGGGTTTAATGCAAACAGCACTCGACCCCTGGGAAAGATCAAACTCATGTGTCAAATCGGAGACCTTAAGTCGGAAGTGACTTGTTACATCATAGATGCGGACACGTCCTACAATCTTTTGTTAGGACGACCCTGGATACATGCGAACCGCATTGTCCCATCTACTCTGCATCAAGTCATGAAGTATGCCAACGACGAGGGGGAAGTTCGAACTCTGATTGCAGAGAAATACCCCTTCCGAGGAGTCGAGAATTTCCACACTGACTCCGTCTTCTATCTGGAGTCCTAAGAGAAGGAAGATGTAGATAGCGGTAACGAAGCTGACGTTGAGCCAGATCCTGACGAAGACTGTCCTTGGGAATTAAACTTTGATGTAATGGGTCCAAGTGAGAGTGATAATAATGTACCGAGTGAGGGCGAGTGGTGCATTAATGAAGATTTTATTTTGGCGTACTTGTCTGATGTTCCCTCTAAAAATGAACAAATAGAGAACAATGCTAATGCAGGTACCAATCCATGGCACGTACTGTGCACCGATGCATCACTCACATTGCCAATTGAGTCGTCTTTCGTTTCAGACGAAGAAATAGAAGATGCACAGAAGGCTTTCTTTATAGTCCCATCCAAAAGGAAAGGGCGGAAGCCGATCTATTTCGGGAAGGTCAAACCTATACAACTCAAGCGAGGAAGTTCGGAGGAAGACGATGGAGTTCCTCAATTCCATTATCACGAACCTAACTCCCTCCGACTAATGAAACAAATGGGGTATGACTTTAACGAAAAACAAGGTTTAAATTTCGGGAAAGGAAGACGAACACCGATTCGGATGTCTCTAACCCCTGAAGGGAAACCTCCGGATTACTACCAAAAGACCAGAAGGGGTTTAGGATTTGTCACACCTCCCGCTGTCTCAGAAAATGAAATAAGTAATTATTTGCATCAGGACCACTCATCCGGAACGTCTGCATATGAGTCCGACGTCAGTATCGGACCTCTCTTTAGAAATCTGACCGTGAATATGGTTTCAACTAGTCATCCAGATGAAGATGCAGGGGGTGATGAAGGGTTAATGGAATCAACCAATGACCCCTGGATCAAACGTCTTAACATCTTATGGGATATGCGATTCGAATAACGCGAACCACCCACTGAAGATAAAGTGGTCCAGGTCAACATGGGAGACGAGTCTGACCCCAAACCTATCTTTATAGCTGAAGACTTGTCATCATCCGAAAAAGAAGACCTTATATCTCTCATCCGAGAATATATAGATGTCTTTGCCTGGAATTATGAAGACATGCCTGGTCTTGACCCAAAAGTGGCCGTGCACCGTCTCAACATTGATCCGGAGGCTAAACCCGTTAAGCAACAACAACGTCGGTTTCGTCCCGAGATCATGGAAGTAATTGAGTCTGAAGTGAAGAAGCTCATAGACTCAGGCTTTGTGAGGGAAGAACAACACCCGGACTGGGTAGCCAACATTGTTCCAGTCCCCAAGAAAAACGGTAAGGTCCGTATATGCATCGATTTTCGCGACCTTAACGCAGCTTGTCCAAAAGACGAGTTCCCGCTTCCTATCACGGATGTTATGATCGATAACACCTGCGGATATGAAAGAATGTCCTTTATGGATGGATTCTCTGGGTATAATCAAATCAAGATGCACCCAGACGACGAGAGACATACTGCATTCAGAACACCGCTGGGGGTGTATTGCTACACGGTAATGCCCTTCGGCCTGAAAAATGCAGGCGCGACTTATCAACGTGCTATGAACACTATCTTCCACGAACATCTGCGTAAGAAGATAGAGTGCTACGTTGATGACATAGCGGTGAAAAGCCAAAGTAAGGATGATCATCTTGCAGACTTAAAGACAATGTTCGAAATCATGCGGACACATCAGCTGAAGATGAACCCTACAAAATCATTTCTCGGAGTATCAAGTGGAAAATTCCTGGGATTTATTATCACATCCAAAGGAATTTATCTTGATCCAGAGAAGGTGCGCGCCATCCAAGACATGCCGCCACCGAAGAATCTCAAAGAGCTCAGAGGTTTACAAGGCAGACTGGCCTATATCCGAAGGTTCATATCTAACCTTTCAGGGCACTGCCAACCTTTCTCGAAGCTCATGAAAAAAGGAGTATCCTTTGTGTGGGATGGGGAATGTCAAAAAGCATTTGAAGAGATCAAGAAGTATCTCACCCAACCACCAGTTCTCATGGCCCCTATATCAGGAAAACCATTCCTGTTATATGTGAGGGCTATGGAACATTCTCTAGGAGCGTTATTGGCCCAGAACGATGATCAAGGTCAGGAGCAAGCCATCTACTATTTAAGCAGGACCATGATGGGAGCCGAACATCGGTACAACCCGGTTGAAAAAGAATGTCTCGCTTTAGTATTCGCGGTTCAAAAGATGCGACATTACCTAGTTGGACAAACAATTCATGTCATCTCTAAAGTGAATCCTTTGAGAGTCCTGATGACGAAGCCATCGTCTCTGAACTGTCGGCTTGCAAAATGGGCCATTCTTTTGTCACAATACGACATGCAGTTTATGCCCCAAAAGGCAGTCAAGGGTCAGGCATTGGCAGATTTTTTAGCCGATCACCCGGTGCCAGGGACATCTAAGTTGTACGAAGAATTGCCCGACGAAGTCGCCGAAGCTTGTATTGCTCAAGAATCTATACAAGTGTGGAAATTATTCTTCAACGGCGCATCTAGAGCGAATCCTCATGGAGCGATTACTGCGGGAGTAGGAGTGGTGCTCGTCTCGCCTAGCGGTCATGTAATCCCAAGAGGATTTTCCTTAATCGAACCATGTACCAACAATGTAGCTGAGTATAACGCTTTGCTACTAGGGATGCGACTCGCCGAAGAACTCGATATTCGGCATCTTGAGGCTTATGGTGACTCTCAGCTCATTGTAAACTAAGTCCGAGGGGAATATGAAGTACGTCATGAAGACTTAATTCCATACTACTTCGCAGTGCTGAAGCAAGCTAAGCAATTCGAGGGATTCTTTGTCGAATACATTCCACGAGCCCAGAATGCTTATGCAGATGCTTTGGCTTCACTGGCAACTTCATTGGCATTACCGCCAGGTACCGAAACGACAATCCCAGTCTCAGGACGTGAACTATACTCCTCCAAGATTCCCAAGGAGGAAAGCTCAGACAAGACATTGGCGGAGGAAGTATGTACAACCTCCATAGAATTCGAGTCTAGAGATTAGCGATTTCCATATATTGACTACGTCCTGTACGGAATCTTGGCCGACGATCCTAAGGAAGCGGCCGCCGTTAAACGAAAGGCTCTCCGATTCTATTACGATGCAGTCACTCAGACTCTGTATCGTAAATCCCATGACGGCATTTTGCTCCGATGTCTTTCTCAAAAGGAAGCAAAAGAGGCCCTCAAGGAAGCTCACGACGGAATGTGCGGAGCTCATCAGCCCGGAGCTAAATTAGGGGATCGCCTCCGTCGAATTAGCTATTACTGGCCAAAGATGTTCTCAGACGCGGTTGACTATGCTAAACGTTATCACGCGTGCCAAATTCATGGGGATTTCATTCACCAAGCACCGGGGAACTTACATCCCACATCTGTATCCTGGCCATTCGAAGAGTGGGGAATGGATATCGTAGGACCAATTTCCCCTCCGACGTCTAAGGGACACCGGTTCATCCTAGCCGTGACCGACTATTTCTCCAAATGGGCGGAGGCTATCCCATTGAAAGAAGTCAGGACTTCCAACGTGATCAAATTCATTAAACACCATGTTGTCTACCGTTTTGGAGTCCTGAGGCGGATAGTTCATGACAACGGAACACAATTCGTCAGTTTTGGGTTCCAGAGATTTTGTGACAAATTCAGAATTCAGAGTGTTGCATCTACGGCATATTATCCGCCGGCAAATGGTCTTGCAGAAGCCTTCAACAAAACCATTGTGAAACTTCTCAAGAAATTCGTTTCCAAGAGTCGACGTGATTGGGATGAGAGACTCGGCGAATGTTTGTGGGCCTACCGCACCACGGTAAGGACCCCTACAAGAGCTACCCCGTTCTCGTTAGTATATGGCTGTGAAGCCGTATTGCCGCTGGAAATCCAAATTCCTTCTCTGAGAGTCGCTATCACAACGGGACTAACAGAAGAAGAAAAGCATCAACGGCGCCTGCAGGAGCTCGAAGCCCTAGATGACAAACGACTTCAAGCTAAGCAGCAGATCGAAATGTATCAAGCTCGGATTTCCAAAGCCTACAATAAAAAGGTTAAGGAACGGACTTTCAAGAAAGGCGATTTGGTCTTGGCCAACAGACGACCCATGGTGATGACACACAAAACCAAAGGGAAGTTTAATCCTAAATGGGAGGGGCCCTTCGTAATAGACTCAGTTTATTCGAACGGAGCTTATCGCCTCATCAATCAACAAGGAGATAGGCTCATGATACCAATTAATGAGAAATTCCTTAAGAGATATTTCCCGTAAATCATGTAGCCCCCATACCCCAGCTAAATCAGGCTGGGGGTTACCTATTTGTAGTGTAATTCTGTTTGTATCTCGTCATGTTAACACTACACCTCTGACGATTGAAATTTTCTAGAATTGTTTTAAAATAATAATAAAGAGAATTTCGTTTTCATATCGAATTGACACTATGCTTTTCATTGTCTTAATTATATTTCAACAAAAGAGATGATGAAAACCAAAATGGTATCATTTCCATTCAATATTGTCAACTTGAATACAAAAGTGAAAGCAATTGAAAGGAAAATAATACAAAGTCATCCCTCCCTCAAAAGTAGTGCAGATCCTAAGCATCTGGACTCATCAGTCTCAAAAGTAGTGCTGATATATTCTCCTCGCGAGCCTTTCTGATTTCTTCAGTTATCTTGCCCCGGAGCTCTTCTTCATTAGGCGTTGCTTCTGCAAGTGCTTGTCGAAGCTTATCGGCGGTAACAATTTCGTCGCAATAGCATTTGAAAAGTCCATCGCAATAACTAGCGAATCCTTTTAGGATCTCCACGCCATCAGCTAGCTGAGCGTTTATCTGAGGTACCTCAACACCAGCACGAGCAAGTTCTGCTGCAGTATCCCGGAGACCCACAGTGAGGTTGCCCATGTCCTTCTGTACCCGGGTATGTTCCTCACGCAGGTGAGCAAGACGAGGTTCCGTTTCGGATAAACTCTTTTGAAGAGCCTCTCTCTGTTGTGCCTTCGAAGCCTTGGCCTCAGAAAGAGCCTGATCCACCTCTGGACCTATGTCATCACGTTGCAGCATGGAGAGGAATTCCAGCTCATATTCCAAGATGATGAGGCTCTCACGACAATTCTCGGTCCATATCTTGTCGCCCTGGTGCTTGATCTTAGCTAAGCATTCCAGCAAATGAGGTTCAAAAACTTTATAACTTACATCCCCGAGACTAACAACGTCGATGGTCATTTGCATCCAACGCTCCAATTGTTCAATGAGCTCTCTCAGTGTTTCAGAGCTCGGGGGTGGAGCAGTCGGGTAAATGAAGCAGTTCGCATAATCAGTGCGAGTAGAGGTGTGTGGGGCTTTAGATAAGAAATTTTTGATCATCTCTGACATGGAGCCTAAGATATCCTCTCCCTGCCCACCGATCGTCGCTTCAAGACCAGGAGAAGCGGTTGGAGGGGAGGTGTCCTCTCTGTTTTCAGGAGATGCAATATGCGGTGATTTCATCGCATCACCCATCAATTTGGCCTTCTTCGAATTTTTGGCCACGACAGGCAGTCGTTTACGCACCCTCCTGTCATACTCGCCTTGCTCAGCAGCAGAAAGAGCCTTCTTACCCGATCTCAGAATACGAGGTTCAGAAGCAGGCACTTCTGGAATTGGCTTTTCTCTGGGAGAGTCAGCAATAGGTGTTTCCTCTTCAATCTCCATAGGAGTTTCTTCCTTAGGAGGCTCGGTGGTGGACAAATTCCTAGGAGCTTCAACAGCTCCAGATGCTTCTTGTTCGCAGGATAGATATTCTTCTACCCCCGGCAAACGAGTGCTGGAAGTTCTACTTCTCGAACGATACAACTCCCGAATCTCACCTATGCAAGAAGTATAGGTATCATAATCAGGGATTTGGGAGACTTCTTCAAACCAGTTGCGAAAATCTGCAACGGTAGAACAACCGGGCGGCAAGTGAGGCAAAGTGAAGTGCGCATGAGTCCTTCCCGTTGAAAAGAAGTACCATGCGCGAGCTCCTTCATACAAATTCCCAACATGAGCCAATGCCAGGTTAGGATTGCCAACATAAAGCTGGTCATACCCGAATTGCCTAGCGAATCGAGAAGGCATATAAGGCTCAATAAAGCACTTCTCCCGCAAGCGGAAGACTAGGTAGCCTAACCTGATCATAAGAAGCCAGTTGAATGTGCCTTCTTCCAAAGAAGACGAGCCCTCAAAAAGCAAGTCCGGGAGCCGGGCATCCTTCACGTCAGCTCCGTCAAAATCAGGAGCACAATAGAAAATCCGATAATTATCTTCCTGAGATAGGAGTTGTCGAGCCCTGACTATGTAAGAATACGTCCACGTGGCCAACTCCAATCTCTGTACGAAGGGAAGATAAGCATCGTCGCCCTCGTGTACTCCCTTCATCAATGAGGGGCAGTGCAGTACAAACCAAGCCATCAAATATGTATATGGCATTGGTACACGGGGTGGGGGAGCTCTCCTAGCTTTCTTCTTGGTAGCTGTAATTTTTGAGGCACTGAGAAGTTCTGAGGTCAACGTCCTCAGACCATTTTGCATACAGCCAACCATAGCGGTTAGGAGACTCACAGGTCTTCCATGCGCTAATAGAGTAGCTGGGTACGCAACCTCAGCTAATATAGCCTCAGCTGGTCTTGTCGGTACCACGCACCGCTTCAACCAAATCATGAAGAAGCCTGCAAGAAGAGCCTCATCAGAGATAGGGATTGTGGCCTGGTGGTGGAAACTTTCGAACTCGATACCAGCCTCGAAATCATCTTCCATATGCTCTGTGATATAGGTAGCATTAGAAGCCTTAATCCGAGCTTTGGCTTCCTTGGGAGAAATGGCTGCAACACGAGTGACGGCTACATCTTTCCGATTCAAGTTCTGAAAGAGATATTCTGCCCACGTGGTATGCATGATGCCTCCCCCACGCATCCCACAGACTTGAGCACATATGTGGAAGTGGCACATCAACTCTCAGAAAGTAGCATAAATTTCTGGGTGCGACAACCTTAACTGAGAAAGCTCTTCGGTAGTGGGGATGAACTCTTCATAAGGTGTTTTCCCAAGTGGCAATCCCGACACTGCTTGCATCTCATGGAAAGCAAAACCTAACTCTCCTGTAGGTGTGAAAAATGTGTAGCTGTCCGGGTTATATTTCTCCAACATAGCGAAGAAATTATGGAAGCTCTGCACAACTCCTCGTCGAGTAGCTAACACGGGAATTGTGAGACCCGATTGAGTGAGTGATTCCTTAAGTTCATCAAGAACGAAGTCAATCATGCGGGTCAACCAACCTCCTTCTCCAGAACAAACCCATCCAGGGGATCTGAACAATTGGGTAGAAAATTCACCCTGAGTTGCAAGGAACTGGCGAATAAAGATGTTCGCTGGGCATGGCATTTCCGGAACCTGGTCCTTCTTTTCGAATAAACCAGGTCTCAACCCCTTGAGCTGTCCTCCGATTTGTGTACGAGCCCGTCGACCAAAACCAAACGACACATTTTCCTTCTCTTTGACTATGTCGAAAGTCAGACTCCGACGGCGGCTTGCATTTAAGAAGTAGGAGAGGGGGTACATCCTCTTCAGATTCGGGAGGAAGAAGTAGCGATTATCAACTTTCCGCAATAGCTTCGAATCTTCTGCATGTATAAGGTGATCGTCGATGGCTATTCGATCTCCAAATATGAACGCCGGTTTGGGGAACTGAGCATGACCAGCAGGGGTCTCCATGTCTAAGTCGGTGATCAAAATTCTAAGAGTAGAACATCGAGGAGACCTAATCATGTACGTTCTCTCCGAGTCAGCAAAAGTACAAAGCGGAATTATGTTGTGAAGACTGAAAGTTTCGTTCGCATCAGGTCCGCCAATATACCCAAAATGATACTCTTGTGAAAGCGGTATGTTTGGTAAAAGCACTGCACAATAAAAAAAAAGCAGATGTTAGCAGCTATAAGCGAACCGCCGACATAAAGATAGAACCCAAAACACAAAGGGTTTAAGTCTCATGTAAAAATCGCCAACGCGAGGGTCGAGCATCGCGTCAGAAGTCTCAAACGCGGGGGTCGAACCTCGTGTTGAAAAATTAGAACGCGAGGGTCGGACCCAAAGGGTATCCCAACCCCGCGTTTTCATCTAGTCAAAACGAGTCATCTTCCTCGTTATCAAGAACCCATCTAGGGTTTTCAGAAAACTTGCCAAAGCAAGTTCTTTCGGTCAACACTTACCACAACAGGGAGGCCCTTGTGGCGGCGGAGACGACGACGACATCCCCGCGGGAACAGGAACACCACCGGCGTCCTCAACCGACAGTGTTTCGGAGGTCGCTCCGGCGATTTTCTTGGAGCTCGAGCCCATCCTCCGTGGCGCCATCAGCACAGTGGATCGGAAGAGGCGTTTTCGAATGAAGAAGACGAAGTTCGTCGGAGATCTCGTCGAAGTCAAACGAGATTTCTCGTTCTTGGAAATAGCCGAAAGTAGAA
>BQKN01061878.1:92911-108914 GCA_022839385.1 Asparagus kiusianus
AACACTTCCAACTTATCGATTCCCACCAATAGAACGATAAGTCCTCAAAGTTGCTCCGATCGCAACATTTCCAACTTATCGATTCCCATCAATAGAACGATAAGTCCTCAAAGTTGCCCTGATCACAATATTCCCCTTACCAAGTCAGAATTCTATTTCTGACACTTATGGACTTCTTTCAGTGCTTAACACCAAAATAACACAGGAAGGATTCTGCTTTGCAACTCGATCCTGGGAGAATAATCGAGTATTTATCCCTAACAGTTGAAAATTTTCTAGAGTTATCTTACGATAGAAAATTTCTGAGTATTCTTTGTAATTTGTTGTTTAAAGTCAAAACATGATAAATGCAAAGAACACTAAAAGATCAATATCACTTTTTATTCAAAAGCCAAAAGAAAGTGATACAAGACAAACTTGTTCTTGTCAGAAGAACATTACAGAAACCAAGTTCACTCGTGCATCAAATCAAAACTTGCGAGTTGAGTCTTGAGCTCAGCTAATTCTTCCTCGTGAGTAGCTCGCACCATAGCTTCAGCCTTGGCCCGGAGTTCATCCGCACTTGGTACGATGATGGCCGCCACCTTGTTCCTGGCCTCCTCTAGGGCCTGGGCCTGCGAATGATACTCCAAAGCACTATTTGCATTCTGGGTGCTGAGGATATTGACGACATTTTCTTCACGAGAAACTTTAGCCTTTAAGCGTAAGACTTCAGCCTCGGCTTCAACAAGTCTATCGCGGAGCGAATTCAGAGAAGTAGTCGAGCGTTCTAGTTCTTCTCGCTTCTGAATGTTACGCTCACGAAGCTCCGCAACCTGGCGCTCTTTTTCAGCTAAGTCCCGCTCCAGTGAATCCCGTTGTATCACTTCGGCAACTTGAAGATTAGCCAGAGTTGAAATAATTTGCGGCTGGAGGTCACTATGACCCATGGTCTCGAAGCGTTGTAATTTCTCCTCCAAACGGAGAATGATTTCTGAGCAGCGCTCGAACCATTGAAGTTCGCCCACACACTTGACCCCATTCAAGCCCACTTCCAGAAGAGGTCGAAAGGAATTCAAAGTCCCTTGACCATTCATCAGGGACTCAACCACCGTCTTCGCAAGAGTGTTTAGATACACCAAAGAGATTTGAAGGAACTTAGGTGCATTAGCAAGCCTGACAGTCGCACCTGAAGATACCCCTTCAGCAGCTAAGGTTGGTGCGTTAAGACGATGGCTAGTAGGCGATCCAGGTGCCGAAGCTGCAGAAGCAATCGAAATATTCAGTTGCGAAGGACTTGAAGTCAAAGCCATCAATGCCTTCGCCTGAGAGGAGCTTGGCCCAGCCTCTGTTGGGGTGAGTGAGATCTTCATCACCGCTTTTGGTAAAGTAGCTACCACAGAAGAGTCATGTAAGGCTTGCTCCGGCAGAGGAGCCGATACCTGCACGGCCGGATGTTCCATAGGAGAGGTAGTAGCGGTAATTTCAGGTAACGTTACAGATGAAACAGTGGTTTCAGGCAATGTAGCAGGCGGAGCGGTTGCCTTGGGTGAGCCAGGTAAATGTTACTCTTGTGGAAGAGCCGACGCCGGCATAGGTTCTTGCTCTAAAGGAGCAGCCGAAGTAGTCCCGGGAGTTGGCGAACCTGCACGAAAAAACGGTCGGAACGCGGAAAAAGCGTGCGGGAAAAGTCAAAACAAACTAAGCTTACCGGCGAGATAAAAAGGTGTATAACCAGATGCCTTATCAGACGGAGCCTTGGGAGCATCGTCAAAAAGAGTTATGTCTTCCATTGAATCGCGCTCCTCATCTTCTGCGTCATCGCCCGGCAAGTTGCCAACTTCAGCACCTTCATCATCTTTATCTTCGTCAGCTTCACCGCCGATCGAGGAGCCTTCATAATCAACTCGTTCCTCGTCTTCTTGAGTAGCTGAAGACCCAGAAAGATTTGTGCCAACAGCTGGTTTATTCATAAGTCCTGTTGTAGGACTAGGAATTAAGTCACCGGCTTGTGACATTAAGGCTGAAGGAGAAGGTGATGGATTCTCTTCAAGACCCCTTGGTTCTGATACCGGAGACGGAGGAAGATCCATCACTGGAGCAGATTCTGCATCTGCAGCCATTAACTCATCCTCCTCGTCCTCAGGAGGATGATAAGAAGAAGTATCGCCTGAAAGTACTGGCCCCTGAGAGCGAAGCCCAGTTCTATGTGGCAAGCCCGCCACAGACGACTCCTGTTGTCCTTCATCCACAGCAGCCAGGATAGCTTCAGCCATCAACTTGGGTTTTTGTTGGCCTTCGGGAGGAGGATCAACCAGCAACTTCCGACGAATCTGTTTATCATATTTGCCGGTCTCATCCGCTGAGAGTTTTCTCTTCCCAGCTGCTCTAGTCACAGGAAGATTAACCGCTCGTTGCTCTTCCGGCTGAACAGGCTCAACTCCTTGTTCCTCTTCCTGTCCAGCAGGCTGGTTCTCAACGGCTAAGAACTCATCAATCCCTCTCAAACGGGATGTCTTTGACCCCCTCCTTAAAGAATACATGTGCCTAATGTCTTTCAGGCACGATGAATTTATGTTGTAATTGGGAGCCTGAGAAGCGGCGTAATACCAATTACAGAAGCTTATGGAGGTGTAGGAGTTGGTAGTTTTGTGGGGAAGCCTGAAAATGGCCTTGGTACAACCTGCCACAGAATAATACCAGGCCCTGGCTCCTTCATATAAATTGCCCACAACCGATAGTTGAGGGCGAGGGTTCCCGACGTACACTTGGTTGTACCCAAATTGCCGAGCAAACCTATAAGGTTGGTAGGGCTCTACAAAACAATTGACGCCTTGCCGAAAGACTAAGTAGCCTGGCCTGATGGAAAGAAGCCAATGGAAAACACCTCCGCTCAGCTGAGTGAATCCATTTGGGCCTGCTACGTCCTGATATTCTGCGCCGTAGATGCCGCCCTCGAAATCAGGAAAACAACGCTAGATATGGAAGTGGGTGTCTCGCGCCAAGATTTGGCGAATCCTAACCATATATCCCCCTTCCCACTTCGCAGACTCTAGTCTTTGCACGAATGGGATAAATGAATCTCCCGGGGCAGAGGCTGCACTCATCAACGAAGGGCAATGGAGCACGTACCAAGCCATCAAATAAGTATAGGGCATTGGCACCCTAGGATTAGGAGTCTTGAAAGTCTTGCGACCCTCGGACTCCACCTCTGTAGTGTCAACGAAGTCCGAGGTCAGCTCCCGCAATCCAAATTGCAAACATCCTACCATAGCACTGAGGAGGCTCACAGGCCTCCCATGGGCTAGAAGGACAGCGGGGTATATCACCTCCACAGCAAGAGCATCGATCGGCCTAGTAGGGACGACGCACCGCTTGAGCCATAGCATCAAATACCCAGCCAAAAGCGCCGTATCAGAGATAGGGAGCAGAGCTTGGTAATGGAAACTCTCGAATTCCGTATGGGCCGGGAAAACATCTTCCTTGGCCTCATTTGTGTAGTGGGAGGTAGCATCGTCAATCCGGGCTTGGACTTCTTCCAAAGTGCTGGCCGATAATCGGGACACTAAGCCTCCCTTACTGGTCAAATTCTGGAATAAATATTCCGCCCAAGACACTTGTTTAATGCCGCTTCCGCGAGCCCCCGTCAGCTGCATACAGATGTGGAAGTGACACATGACTTCCCATAAAGTGTCATAAATTTTGGGGCTGGCCTTCTTTAAAAGTTGGAGTTCCGCCGATCCCGGAACAAATTCTTCATACGGCAAATCTCCAAGAAGAAGACCCGAGACTTCGTGCATCTCGTGAAGAGCGAAGCCTAACTCCCCCACAGGAGTGAAGAAAGTGCAAGTATCAGGGTTATACTTCTCCAGTATAGAGAAGAAGTGAAAGTGGCTCTGAACGATTCCAAACTTAGTGGCCAGCACAGGAACCTTCAAACCAGCCTGGGAGAGAGGCGCATCCAATTCATCCAAAACGAACTCGGTCATCCGGGTCCACCACCCTGTCACTGAAGAATGGACCCAGCCGGGAGTTCTAAAGCCTTGCGCAGGAAACTCCCCTTTCTTTTCTATAAACCTCCTGACAAAAGTCCTCGCGGGACTAGCCACTTCGCCAAGGGGATATTCCTTAGCAAATAAACCTGGTCGTAAAGCAGTCACCTGCCGGCCATAACCTGCCGAGCGGACCCCATAGAAAGTCAGAGTTCCAAGAGCAACTCCGTCTTGATCCTTAACCAAGGGCCAATCCATGTGCCTCGGGACGGATGCACACTGGAAATAAGATATGGGGAACATTCTCTCCATGTTGGGCAAGAAAAGGTTGCGGTCTCCAACTTTCCGCAGCCACTTATAGTTTCCGTCATAAGCGGTGTCAGCATCAAAGTCAACGAAGTCCCCGAAAAGGTATCCAGGTTTGACTATTGGCTTACGGTTCGTGTGCTCAAACTTAGCGTCCGTAACCAATACCCTAAGAGTTTCGGGAGAAGCTTTTGTGACTAATTCCGCGCGACTCTTATCCTTAATTTTGAAGATTGGGAGTTCTAGGCGCGAGTTGAATGTCATGTTCATGTCCATGCCACCTACATGTCCAAAATGGTGGCGAAAAAGAAGAGGTTCGCTGGTATGACGCACTGCAAAACGAAGAAAATCAGACAAGTCAAAAGCAAAGCTCAGACGCGAAGGTCGACACCCGCGTCAGCTAAGCTTAGACGCGAAGGTTGACACCCGCGTCAGCTAAGCTTAGACGCGAAGGTTGACACCCGCGTCAGACAAGTTCAGACGCGAAGGTTGACCCTCGCGTCAAAAATATCAGACGCGTAGGTCGACCCTCGCGTCAGGAATCTGAGACGCGGAGGTCGAACCCCTCGTCAAAAATACCAAACGACGGAGTCTAGCCCCGCGTTATCTGAAACGAGTTTCCTCGTTGATTTCAAGATCAAAACTTGCCGAAGCAAGTTCAAGGACCACGAAGGTCATACTTACCACCGATCAAAGGAAGTTGAGGCGGCATGTTCGCCTGAGCAGCAGCGCCGCCGGTCGGCGCTGACAGTGCCGATTCTCGAGCCGCAGCGGCATCAGATCGAGAGGAACGAGGAGCGTCCTGCTTGGGTGCCATGGATCTGAGTCGGAGAAGAAGGGGATGAACAGTTCACGCCGGAGATCGAACGAAATTTTTTCTTTCGTTAGAATTTCAAGAAGAGTCGAATGACTCTGATTTGACCTAAAGCGGTCTATTTATAGACAGCTGGACAGGCTGTCAAATCGTAACGAACGGGATTCGAGGTCAGAATCCCACCCGAACCAACCCTCGCGTTCGGGTCGGTTGAAATTCCAAAACGCTGGGCTCACCCACGCGTTCCAATTCTCAAATGCATAAACTGTTTATGCATTGGATTATTATAATGGCAGCTCTCTGAATACCAAGGTTATGACACGGCCCCAGATAAATAAGAGCTAGCAGCAATCATCAAGGCAATCAAAGCCGGGGAAGAAATAGGCGACTCCGCAGGGGAGTCTATTGGAGAAGCACAGATAGATTACAGTCAACAATATTGAAATCATCTGGCTCGATCAGACGAAGTAGGAAATCAATTCACAAGACTTTGGGATCCAAAGTATTCCGAAAATTCGTCCCAGTCAACCGCGAACTTTCGAAAACTTTGGAGGGGGTTCTGTAGGTTGTCTAAAAATCACAATGGATAGCTGATTAAAACAAGCCCCGATAACGGAAGTCACAATCAAACGACTTCCACGATCACCGCAAACACGACCTCATTTCTGATATGATTGATCTTGATGGTTGCGACAACAACATGACCAATATTATATTAGCAACTATTAGAGATGCTGATGAGCAGTGGGATGATTTCAGAAATAAAAGGTTGGACTTAGTTGGTGAGTTGCTTGATAGAGAGCTGTGGGCAAATATTCGTCTAAAAGACACTATGGATGTTGATTCCCGTCTAGCTCTCACAACGAAAGCTACAATCAAATAGCTTTCGGGTCGATAAGCGAAGAAATTGTAAGTGGAGGACTTTTCACATAGATCGAGAAGGGTTACAATTCGACGACACTTCCGACAACTGATGGAAACTCTATTCAGCAGTCTTCACAATCTACAGTGAAAGTTACAATTTGACGACTTTCACACTCTACAACAGCCAAAGCGAGGATTACTGAACGACGGTCCTTGCAACGCCTTACAGAAGAAGTTACAAATCAACTAGCTCCTTCTAAAACGCGGAAGTCATCCCCGCGTCACAATTATGGAAGTGCAGGCGACCCCCGCGTTTCCAAGTCACAAATCAACGTGAGCAACCCTCGCGTTCGAAGGGGTTCAGCCCACACCGACCCCCGCGTCACCAAGTAGGCAACAAGCCAAAACGCGAGCGACCCTCGCGTTCATCAATGTTCAGCGAATACCCAACCTCGCGTCACAATTCTAAGACACGAAGTTGGGTTTTTGAACGCCAGATTGGGCGTTTGACTTGTTCAAACACGAGTCGAACGGTTTCAGAACTGTTTTCCCACGATCTGAGGAAATCACGCCCACGTAGGAGCGGATTTAGAGGGCAGTTACAACCTCTTATCCACCTATAAAATCTCAACAAACTCAACTGAGTTAAAAGGCTGGCTTTTCGAACGAGAGAGTGAGCCAAAGGTTGGATTCTGGAGATTAGATTTTCAGAATCTAAACAGGAGTTAGCAGCGGAGGCGAATTCTGGAGGATCTCAACCACTGAGGTTCGGTGATTCAACAGTAGCAACAACAGAAATCTTTTAAGATAAGATTTTTGAATCAATCTCAGAAGATCAAATCTGAGAGGATTCTTCAACAACAGAATATAGCTTGATCATTAACCGAATTTTCGGTTCTAACAACTCTATATACAGAGTTTTAACTCGTTCAGAGTTCTTAAACTCATTAAAGAGTTACGTATAAAACTTCCTACAGAAGTTCATCATTCCCACGAGATAAGAGACGGTCAGATCGTCAACGGAGAGCAAATTCGACGTGAGCAATCGAAGGAGGCATTCCATCGCTACCTTGAAGAACCCAGTTTTAAACAAAGGAGAGAATCAAATTCGTTCTCTTCTCTTTTGTAATCAAGTTGTAATCGAGATTAAGGAATTCAATTCAATTTTCTTTTATTCTCTTCTTTGCAATTTTTCCTAAATACAATAATGCGTGTTAATTCTATAAGCTCAAATATAGACACACATTTCATTGGTGAATTTTCTCAAAAATAGGTGTTTTTATGTAAAATATGTTTTAATATGCTTTGGACTATACAAACTTTATTAACATCTTTTATTATGTCCATATAAATATTACACAAGTTTTTAAAACTTGACTTGAGCTAAATGTCAAAATCAACATGTTTATAAACACATGTATTTTAGTGTTTTTGAATATTTTTGAGATTTCACAGATGATAAGAGCAAATTGAAAAATTCCTTTTCCAACATGTTCATATTCATGTTTATAAATTTTTTCCAAAATTTTATATTTTTTAGAATTTATTTACTATTTTTTAAGGCTCTTCAAAGTTGGTTTTTACTATTTAAAACATGCTGATATCACGTTATCAGTCGATTGATGAATGTGTTCAGTCAACTGAAGAAAACGTCTGGAATAATCAAAAGTTTCTGTTTTATTTTGGTCGACTGGCCAGTCGACTGATGACCCATCAGTCGACTGATAAATGTCGCCAGTCGACTGATGAGCTAGAAAATGCCTATAATGGCCAGCTGATCAGTCGACTGATCAGTCGACTGACAACCCAACGACTAGTTTTTTCAGCCTTCTGTTTTTTTGTCTTTTTTGCTGGATTTGCTTGGGTTTTGTGCCTTGATTTTCATCCTATATAAACTCCTATTATTTTCATCAGAAAAATCATTCAAGAGGGTTTTAACAAGAGTTTAAAAGTGTTTAAAAGATTGTTAAGTATTTGTGTTTGTGTTTACAAAGAGGAAGCTTGCATTGTGAATTGAGGAATTCATCCTCAATCTTCTTCATCCTCCTTCGTATTTATAGAGAAGTTTTTCTAACTCTTTTCTCTAGCAATTTTATTATTGATTTTCATATTCTTATTATTGCTAGTTTGCTAATTAAGTTAGATTTTATTTATACTCATTTTATCGCACACACCCTATTTGAGCTTGTAGGATTTCATACATCATATATTGGGTTGTGGGTTTGTGATTTATGATATTGAGCTTACATTGAGTTCTCATCCAAGTAGAGAACATTTTATTGTAATTAAGCTTTATTGTGAGTTGCACATTGTATTACACTTGTACACCGAGAGAAGTATGTGATGAGAGACGGGGTCGGTTCCAAGAGGAGTGTGGTCGGTAGTAAAACCTAGTGAGAGGTGGTAATTCCGAACACTTGAGGAAGGTGATACGAGCTAGGCCAATACTTAGAGGGTGTGAAGTGTAGTTGCAAGTGTGTAAGTTGTAAAGTTTTCGGTGAACTAGAAAACCGTATTGTAAGGTGTAAACGTTATTCGGGTGAGCTTAGAAAACCCGAAAATCCGGTTGTAAACGCTAATCAACATCCAACCTGACTCGAAATCAGCAAAAAAAATTAAAAAAACAAATGTTGTTAACCTGTTGTCAAGTTCCAGAATCGCCTGTGTAATTACAATCAGTAGATATGCGGAGTTCAAAGTCACCCTTGTCATTACACCATAGCTCAGGGTATCGGAATGTAATTAAGCATAGCTTATAAGGCTGATTATAGAGTATGTATAATTAATTAGTCGCTATCTAACACTATAATACTTTAATTTATAACTATACTACTTTGATTTATAAGATGCATATCAGGTTTTTATTTAAAAGTAGAATATGAGCGCACCACTTACAAAAATATTAAGTTTTCCATTGAACAAAAACAAAGCGTTTTCCATTAGCTTCTCTCGTTCAGTTTGAGAAATAAGATTGCAAACTGATCCTGTTATTGGAATGTCCAACCTCTTCCAGACTTCCACCTTTGCAGACATTTATTGAGACAGGCTTCATTTTCAGTGCATGTATGCACGGTTGCACCCAAAGCTACTAACTCTTTGTTTGTTGGAAAATTTGTAACAAGAAAATAATAAAAGAATTGTATTTAATTTTTATTCTCTCTAACTGCTTAGAAAAAGAATGTTTACAACTCTCTCAACTCTCAATTACAATTTGGATTCCTGATTACAAAAGAGAAGAGAATGAATTTAATTCTTCCCTTTGTTTAAAACTGGGTTCTTCTTGTTAGCGATGGAGTGCCTCCTTCGAATGCTCGCGTCGAAATTGCTCTCCGTTGACGATCCGACCGTACTATCTCACTGGAACAATTGACTTGTTTGATGAATTCGGTTTAGAACTCTTAACGAGTGTTGTACCTCAGAGTGAGTGACAAACTCTAGTAAAAGAGTTGTTTAAACCAAAGTATTTTGGTTAATAGGCCAAGTATCAAAGATCTGAAAATCTTCAGTTTGTTGAAGATTGTTGCCTTCAAACTCTTCTAAGAATCCACTCCAATCTTAGAGAAAAATCCCTTCCTCGATCTAATCCGATCCTCTCCTGGTCCGATCCTTAACTCTGTTGAGTTTGTTGATATTTATAGGGGGATTAGGGGTGTAACTGCCCCCATAATCCGCACCTAAATAGGGGTTTAGTTGCCCCATTAATCGGGTGTAACAACCCACTCAAACCACCTCCCTAGATCGTGGGTGAAGAGCGGTTTCGGGATTGCCAGATCAGGTTTGAACAGGTCAAACGCAAGTCGTGCGTTGCTGGGCCTGGACCTGCGTACACTTTTTGGATGATGCGTTCATACTGCGTTTAGCGGCTGTGAACGCAGTTCGTGTTGTGTTTGAGCCGCGTTGGGTAGCGATAGAAGCTGCGTTGGAACTGCGTTGGGCAGCGGTTGGGAGCTGCGTTGGGCAGCATAGGAGCTGCGTTGGAACTGCGTTGGAGCTGCGGATGCTTTCTCTGTCTTTATATATGGATGACACCAATGACCAATTGAGAAGGTCTTTTTCAGGCCATTTGTGACAATTGAGGCATCCCAATAACGCTCTATCAACTGCAGGTCACAATCTTCGCTAAGATAGCTTGATCGTGCGCTTCTCAGCATGCTGAATATTCGCTTACAGCTCTCTAGATCTTCCTGCTTTTCTAAAATCATTACACTGCTCATCAGCATCTCTAATAGTTGCTAAAGTAATATCAGCCATGTTGTTGTCGCAGCCATCAAGATCAATCATCTCACATAGGAGGCTTGTTAGCAGCGGATGAAGTTATGTTTGCGTTCACATTGGTGTTGTGTCTTGATGATAGTTCATAGGGAGGACTTCCTCGCCTTAGTTTGAAGAGACCGTCGATTTATAATCTCTTTCTGTCAGAGCGTTGTAAAGATCGTCGTTTTGTAATCTTTGCTTTAGCTCTTTGATATGTGAGAGCCGTCAGATTGTAACTCCCGATGTTGATTGTGGAAATTGTTGATTGGGGCTGTCGTGAAGGTCGTCAGATTGTAATCTTCATTGATCTATGTGGAATTCTTCAAATTGTGGCTTTCTGGAAGTCGTCAGATTGTAACTTCCAACATCAGTGTTTGATGGGGAGTCAGCTATCTTTTATAAATTTTAGACAGCCTACAGAACCCCCTCCAAAGTTTTCAAAAGTTCGCGGTTGACTGGGACGAACTTTTGAAACACTTTGGATCCTAAAATTTTGTTGACTGAATGCACCTCATTGTAGATTGAGTGGAGCGTCGTCATTCTTGTTTAGTTCGCCAATGATGACTCGGATTTTAGCTTGCATGACTAAGTTCGTCACCTTCAGGGAGCCCTTCCGAACTTAAGACAAATCTATTGTCATAGACAAAGAGAGCCACATGACTTCATCCCCAGCTTAGTCAGGAGAATAGCCTCAGAGGAACTCATGCCTAAGTCGTGCGTTCAAACGTCTGAATGCGAGGGTGCGTTCGGAAGTTGGAACCTCTCATTTGAAAATGCGAAAATCTCGCTTCGGGTGGGATTTTACCTAGAATCCCGCATTGATTTGACAGCTACAGCTGTGTATAAATAGACCACTGAGGTCAAATCAAACAGTCATTCGACTTTTCCCCTTCTTACTCTCTACCGACCTCCGAACAGAGCTCCTGTTCATCTTCTCCGACGTTTCAACAGAAGAAAGGATTCGTTCCTAAATACCTCATCCACCCGTCTTCATCTTCTTCGCCATGATTGGAATGGCCCCCAAGAAGAAAACCACTTCTAAACCGAAGATTGCTCCGGCTCAGGGTTCCCTTCCGGTTAAAACTTCCGGGGATGTTCGAACTGCTACGCCACAGTCTCTGATTTCCTCAACTAATGGTAAGGTTGAGCCAACATAAGTTGTTTTGATAGATCTCTCATCCTCGACCCTTGATCGGCGATCTATATCCCACCATTAAACTCGAGAGATAATCCTCAGTGTTTATCCAATTTAAGAAAACGCATGGTTAACTCCATCGTTCATAAAATTTCAACGCAGGTTCAGACCCTGCATTTAAAATTTTGGATGTGGGATGAGACCCTGCGTTTGAGGATCTGGACGCAGGTCTTGACTTTGCGTTTAAAAAGAATTTGGATGCGGGTTGAGACCCTGTGTTTAAGGATCCGAACGCAGGTCTGAACCTTGCATTCTTGTGTTAGACCTCTTCACCTAATTGACTGATTTTTTTTTATTTGTAGTGTGTTACTCCAATGAGCCTCTTTCTTTCAAACATTATTTTGGTCATGCGGGAGGTGCGGAGAAAAATACGGTCTTTAGTTTTTGTTTTGAGTACCCAGCTTTTCAGGACACGAACCAAGAACGAGCGAAGCTCATTACCCAAGCTTTCCCTGAGACCCTCAGGTCTTTGGTTACGGATGCTAGATTTGAAACCGCAGAACGTGAGATCTTAAAGAAGCCATCCTTCCTCTTCGGGGATTCTGTTAAAATGGATCCCAAGCGTATGTCCGAGGGGAACTACAAATGGCTGAGAGTCGTCAACAATCGTCGTCTTTTTCTTCCCAATTTAGAACGGATGTGGCCGATCTCTTATTATCAGTGTGCTTCTATCCCACGATCGATGAATTTGGACCTCATTCAGGACCAGGGAGGTGTTGCTACTGGGCACATCACTCATCGGGGCACTCATCCGGCTGGTTTTAACAACTTTGTGGCTTTAAAGCCAGGCTTATTCAAAAAGGAACATCATGTTGGAGAGCCTGCTAAGTTGGCGGAAGTTTTCATTAGAAAATTTATCTCTGTCAAAGGAGAGTTTTCTGCTCAAGATTTCAGGGCTCCCACATGGGTTCATTCCAGTGAGACGGTCTGGTGGGCCCGGATGATAAATTTTGTCTTGGAGGAACTAGAAGAACCTTTGAGAATTTCAGAGTTGAGGGTTCCAATAATGGCCACTCGATATAGGATTTCTCCAAATTATAGTGGACTCTTCGCTATGTTGAAATTCTATAATCCTCACACCGGCACCTTTTTCACCCCTGTTGGTGAATTAGGCTTCGCTCTTCATGAGATGTTTTAAATCTCTGGATTGTCTTTCGGAGAGTTGCCTTATGAGGAGTTTGTTCCTGGAAATAGGGAATTGGAGATTCTGAAACATGGTGCTCCCGACCTCTATGACACTTACTGGGAATTAATGTGCTATTTCCAGATATGTGCACAAACTACCGGGAAAAGAGCCGGCGACGTGAAACAAGGACAATGGGCGGAGTATCTTTTTCGAAATCTGTGGGATAAGGAGGCAGAGGTGACTCGTTTAGCCGCCAGTACTCTTGAAGAAATCACTGAACGCATCAATGATGCGACCTCTCACTATACTTGTGAGGTAGTAGAGGATGTCTTCCCAGCGTTCACCACATTCGAGAGCTTCCATTATCAGGCAGAAGTCCCAATCTCCGACACAGCTTTGTTTGCTGGTTTTCTGACTCTTTGGTTGAAGCGTTGTGTGGTACCCACTAGGCCGATGGATGCTATTACAGTAAAGGTACTATAACCCGCTGTTCTTCTGGCTCATGGACGGCCCTTGAATCTTCTTTCAGCCATGGTGTGCTGCTTGCAGAGTGGCTTGCGGGAAATATCTTTTGAGTTTATCGCTGTCAAGAAATTAGACTCGGATGGGAAGACCATCATTCAAACTCCGACCCCTCGAGTGCCAATGCCATATATTTATTTGGTATCTTGGTTTGTTTTGCACTGCCCTTCGATTATGTCGACTCCTGAGTCGAGTGACACCTCGGCTCCTCTTGTTCAACAATTAGAAACTGCCCAATGGGTCGGTTGGTACCAAGTTAAGTTCCGTGAAATATTCAGGCGGGACCATAATTACGAGATCGCTTGCAAGTTCCCCGCTTTCGAGGGTGGTGCATATGGAGAACTCCATCAAGATACTTCGTAACGAAACGCTTTTTCTACACTTAGTAGAGGTGCTTTTTGGTGGCTCATAAATATTCGCCCAGGTTATCTCATTTTTCGGCAAGGGAGAAAGTGTCTTATTGAACCATATCAGCCTTATCGCTTTTCTCGACAATTTGGCTATGATCAAATTTACATCAGGAATCCAAACCCTGCTCTTGTGTATACGGGAAACGTATATGAAGGAGCGAGAGCTTGGTACTACTCGGTAGCAGGATGCACAGGCGCGAAATTCCGACTACCGCATAAGATGCCCAACATTCGTACTTCTTTAAGTTTTTGCACGTCGTACCAGGCTGCCTCCCATGTTTCAGCTTACAACATGAATACCTCCTGTTTGAGGGCCATTCGCAAATGGTACGCTTCCAAGAGGAGTGCTAAAAGATTCCGTGCCCTGGGTGCTAGTGAATATTTGACATATGAAAAGGCAATAACAGAAGATGAGCGGCAACAATCACCAGAAGCTGAACGGCGGCAACCGCCGGAAGGAGTTCAGGAAGAGGTCAGGGTGCCAGATGCCCACGCAGTGGAGCCTTCAAGAGTCCAGACTCGGAGTAAGAGTGCTACTGGAAAAAGAGCACTAGATGCGGCTGAAGAAGCCAAATATGACAAACGAGCTCGTCAGAAGTTAGCGCTCGAACCCCCTGCTTCTAAGTTTATGTCAGATGCTCAGAAAGCATGGCATGCCAAAGAGGAGGAACAAGAGTCAACTGCTATGGGAGTCTCACCTCAGCCTGGTCTTCCCAGCTCAGATGTCAGAGCCACCTCGCTTGGAGCCCTCAACGATGGCCCTCCCGCCGACGACTTTATTGACAATTTCTTTAGCCTCTACAGACGTTGTAGACGTGCCAAGATCATCTAAAATGGGGGAACTGATGGCTCTGCAATCGAGTCCATCTGAAATGGATATCGGTGTTCCTTCTCAGGCCACTACGCCAAAATCGCCTGCTGATCTTTTACTTGGCTTCGCATCTTCAGAAGTTTCTGTACCGTCCCTTATTGCTGTTTCGAGCCCCACAGACGTACCGGTTTTTCTTAAGATTTCTCTTGACTATTTGGAAAATCTCACCAGGAAAGTAATTAAGGTTGTGCTGGCCGGACGAGATACTTTTGATACCTTCAAGCCTATGCTCACAAATAGTTTGAACAACCTCAAGTTCGTAGGCGACGTCGATGTTGTTCAGCGTTGCTCCGAAGCCATCTCACGCCTAGAGGCACAACTCAGATTCTTGGAGGCTTTGGGTCGCGCTGATATCCAAGCGCAGATTGCATCTACTTTTGATGATATTCGAGCCGAAGAACTCAGTAAGTATGAAGCCACTCGACGTCATATAGCTGAGAAAGAGGTTCAGGTGGAACAACTACAGCAGCTACATGCTCAAAAACAAGCTGAGCTGGCACTCTCAAACACCTCTCTGGAGAATTTATGAGAGAAGATCGCTGCCGCTGAAGTGGAGTTGACTAGGATGAAGGCTCAATTCAAACGAGAAGAGGTTATTGTCACTGAGCTCAATGTCAAAAGCGCTACTTCTCTGGTGAATTACCGTACCGAAGCTAGTTCTCTAGAGGAGGCTAAGAAGGAGGTAGCTGTCATGCTGTCTAGTGAGGACGAGCTTCGGAAACGGGCTGAAATACTGGTGCGAGCTGATCACGAAGAGAAACTTTCTGATATTAAGTCTCAGCTTGTTTCATTCAGTTTGATGAATTGATGAGTCTATCTTTGTATCGTTCTTTTGGTAGGAACAACTTTTATTTTAAGTTGCTTTGTTTTCCTTTGAATAAAAGTGTTGCTGTTTTGGTTTTTCATTGTTTCTCTTGCATATCATTCTCTGACATGGAACAATGAAATTCCTCTTTGGATAGATTGTCTATATGCTCTTGTTTTAAGCATTAGAAGAAATTTATAAATCTTCGAAGTGCCATGTTATATGGTAACTTTGAAAACCTATCGCTCTGTTGATGAGATTTGGTAAGTTAGAAATGTTGCGTTTGGAGCAACTTTGAGGACCTATCGCTCTTTTGACGAGAGTCGATAAGTTAAGAGTGTTGCGTTGAAATGTTGCGTTTGGAGCAACTTTGAGGACCTATCGCTCTGTTGATGAGAGTTGATAAGTTAGAAATATTATGTTTGGAGCAACTTTGAGGACCTATCGCTCTATTGATGAGAGTCGATAAGTTAAGAGTGTTGCGTTTGGAGCAACTTTGAGGACCTATCGCTCTTTTGACGAGAGTCAATAAGTTAAAAATGTTGCGTTTGGAGCAACTTTGAGGACCTATCGCTCTTTTGACGAGAGTCGATAAGTTAAGAGTGTTGCGTTTGGAGCAACTTTGAGGACCTATCGCTCTATTGATGAGAGTCGATAAGTTAAAAGTGTTGCGTTCGGAGCAACTTTGAGGACCTATCGCTCTATTGATGAGAGTCGATAAGTTAGAAGTGTTGCGTTCGGAGCAACTTTGAGGACCTATCGTTCTATTGATGAGAGTCGATAAGTTAGAAGTGTTACGTTCAGAGCTCTATTGATGAGAGTCGATAAGTTAGAAGTGTTGCGTTCGGAGCAACTTTGAGGGCCT
>BQKN01061878.1:108924-129715 GCA_022839385.1 Asparagus kiusianus
TAAGAGTGTTGCGTTTGGAGCAACTTTGAGGACCTATCGCTCTTTTGGCGAGAGTCGATAAGTTAAGAGTGTTGCGTTTGGAGCAACTTTAAGAAAGATAGAGTTCAGACTTTGTAGGAATGAAACCCATCATAGATTTAATGCTGACATTGGAAAGGTTTTGTCAACTATTTTGTTCTAAATTGTGCAAAAGTTTTAAACTTAAGCAGCATATTTTCCAAGAATCCAATCGTAGAGACAGGGGTACCCCCTGCGTTCATGCTCTTAAGTGGGGCTGCGTATTTTTGAACGAACGCACCTCTGGATTGTTGCGTTTAGGTCTGGCTTGCCTATCCCATGGACGCAGGGCCTTGTCCCGCGTCTTATCAGAAGTCCAAGCGATTGTAATGATGACGAAGAGACCATACTGGGGCGGGAGTCTTGGAACTCTACACCGTATACAGCGGGTATATAAATAAACCCGATTGGTCTTGTCAAAAAGCCTTAAACGTTTAGGCTTCGTTCTTACACCCAGAAACATATATTTTCTAGGTTTTCAACTGTTTCTCTTCGTCTTCCAGCCATGGCTCCCAAGAAATCCTACTCGGGTGGAGACGAACAGATGGCGCACCCTACGCCGCCGTCAAAGGATGCTTTCGGACCCACCCCCGGACCGTCGCCGACACCTCCGACGCCTGGTCATCAAGGTAAGCCTCGCTATCTACTTCGCTTAAGCATTTTTCTTTGATTGAAATTCCTTAGATGGATTCCAGTTAACGATGACGAATATAATTCGTCTCTTCAATCTTAAATGTGAGAAGAACTTGCATGTCTCTTGATGAAAATTGTTCATCTTCTTGACTTTGAATCCTGAAAGAACTTCCCGTGTCCATTGTCGTAAAGAAGAATCGAACCCTTACCGTTGAACACACAGAGAAGTTCCTGTGTTTATTGATAAGAACTGTTCGTTTTCTTACTTTTAGGTTCAAAACCATGTTCCTATGTTCCTTGATCTTGAACATAGAACAGAACTTTTGTGTTTGTTGATGAGATAAAGGGTTGATCCCTTAATCTTGGACGCAAGAAGAAGTTTTGCGTTCATTGGGATCCAACGCGAGTCTAGATTCCTTGCGTTCAGATTGATTTTGACGCAGGTCTGGACTCTTGCGTTTAAATTCAGTTGCCAGGGGATTTACTGAATTTATGTTTGCTTTGTTGCAAGGTGGGTCTTCTGCTTCTGAGCCTATTATCATATCTGATGATGAGGGAGAAGGATTGCTCCAAGAAAACGCACCTCTGATTACACCTCTTGCTATGGTCCCTCCTGGTGAAGTTTTTACCCCAGACCCCGAGTGTGTGCACTTCCTCACGGAGCTCCTGGAGAACATGGTGAGGCAAGCATACCTCATCTCTGAGCAAGGATGGGCCCCATTTTCAGAATTTCAGAGCTCGTTCATGGAGGTGATGCGCTCGCTTAAACGTATCAACCGCAGCTGGGCTTATCACTGTGCCGAGAAGGTTTACTTCTTCTCAGGTACTGTGGAAACCTTGGAGAAATTGCAGAGTGCTGACTTGAAGCCTGAGATAGAGGAGGCTCTTCAAGCCTTGCGATCAGGAGCTGGTGCTGCTGCTGTCACTGTTGAAGAATTGAGGGGGAGGGCTGAAGCGGAAGTCTGAGCCAAGCATTCTGCACGCATATCTCAGGCTAAAGCCTGCCTCGCGTCTTTTTCTCTTTGAAGGTTTTTATAATGCTTTTTGGCTTGTAATAACTTTTGATATTTTCGCAACAATTATTACTCTTGCCTGTGATGAACTGTGGACATCTCCTGAAATGATATAGTCTCTTTTGTGGTATGAGAATTTCTGAAAATTATTCCCTTGCGTTTGAACGTAGGCCTATCGAGGGCATCTGGTTTTGTTTTTGCATTCAAACAGGTTCGAACACAACTTCAAGACTTGGGCTGTAGTTATAAGTCTGATCTTTAGGAAAACTTGATGCCTTCTAGTTTGTTAAGTATTTTTTGGAAGTTTCTGTTGTTGAAATGATCATGTCGTGCGTTCGTTAGTGAGAACGCAGTGTCAGGCCTTACAGCTGTGGGACTTGAAACGCAGCTGTAGACCTTTGAACGCAACCATAGGACTTGCGTTCAGGATGGCTGAACGCGGTCCGAGTTGGGACTTTTTCACCAAATAGATTATGCTGATAGCTATCTGGCAGGCTTTGGAAAATTCCTTTATTATAATGATTCTCAATAACTTCAATCGTCAGAGGTGTAATGTTAACTTGACGGCATACAAGGTAGGAGAACAATTTGTTCGAAAAAACATTTAGTAAGCCACCCCCCAGCTAGACTCAAGAGACTTGCAGCTTACGGGTAATATTTCTTAAGAAATTTCCTATTAATTGGCATCATAAGTCTGTCGCCCTTTTTATCGATGAGACGGTAGGCTCCATTGGAATAGACTGTCTCTATCACAAAAGGTCCTTCCCATTTGGGATTAAACTTTCCTTTGGTTTTGTGAGTCATCACCATAGGTCGTCGATTAGCCAAAACTAAATCGTCTTTCTTGAAAATGCGTTCTTTAACGTTTTTGTTGTAGGCTTTAGAAATACGGGTTTAATATAATTCAATCTGTTGTTGAGCCTGAAGTCTCTTGTCATCTAAAGCTTCAAGTTCCTGTAGACGTCGTTGATGTTTTTCTTCTTCTGTGAGTCCCGTCGTAATTGCGACCCTCAGAGAAGGGATTTGAATCTCAAGTGGCAGTACAGCTTCACAGCCGTATACTAAGGAGAACGGCATAGCTCTTGTAGAGGTCCTCACCGTTGTTCGATAGGCCCACAAACATTCGTTGAGTCTTTCGTCCCAATCACGTCGACTCTTAGAAACGAATTTCTTAAGAAGTTTCACAATGGTTTTGTTGAAGGCTTCTGCAAGGCCATTCGCTGGCGGATAATACGCTATAGATGCGACACTTTGAATTCTGAATCTATCACAAAATCTCTGAAACCCAAAACTAACGAATTGTGTTCCGTTGTCATGAACTATTCGTCTTGGGACTCCAAAACGGTAGATGACGTGATGTTTGATGAACTTAACCATGTTCTTCGTCTTGACTTTTTTTAGCGGGATTGCCTCCGCCCATTTGGAAAAATAGTCGGTCACGGCCAAAATAAACCGATGTCCTTTAGAAGTCGAAGGAGAAATTGGACCCACGATATCCATACCCCATACTTCAAATGGCCAAGATACAGATGTAGGATGTAAATTTCCCGGCGCTTGATGGATAAAATCATCATGAATCTGGCATGCATGACAACGTTTAGCATAGTCGGCTGCATCTGCGAACATCTTTGGCCAATAATATCCAATTCGTCGGAGACGATCGCCTAACTTAGCTCCAAGCTGATGAGCTCCACACATTCCGTCATGAGCTTCCTTCAGGGCCTCTTTTGCTTCTTTCCGAGAGAGGCACCTAAGCAAGACTCCATCATGTGATTTACGGTACAGGGTTTGAGAAATTGCGTCATAATAGAATTGGAGGGCCTTTCGCTTGATAGTGGCCGCTTCCTAAGGGTCATCAGGTAAGATTCCATATATGGCATAGTCGATATACGGAAACCGCCAATCCCTAGCTTCTAATTCCATCGAGGTCGTACAGACTTCTCCTGTTGCTGTCTTATTTGAGCTTTCTTCTATAAGAATCTTGGAGCAGTATAGCTCACGCCCTGTGACTGGGATCGTTGTTTCAGCCCCTGGTGGTAATGCCAACGAAGTTGCCAACGATGCCAAGGCGTCGGCGTAGGCGTTCTAAGCTCGTGGAATGTATTCAATAAAGAACCCTTCGAACTTCTTAGCTTGCTTTAGCACTGCGAAGTAGTACGGGATTAGGTCATCATGACGTACTTCGTATTCCCCTCGGACTTGATTTACGATGAGCTGAGAGTCACCGTAAGCCTCGAGGTGTCGAATATTAAGTTCTTCGACGAATTGCATTCCTAGTAGCAGAGCATTATACTCGGCCATATTGTTGGTGCAAGGTTCGATTAGGGAAAATCCTCTTAGGATAATGTGACCGTTTGGGGAGACGAACACCACTCCTACTCCCGCAGTAATTGCTCCATGAGGGTTTGCTCTGGATGCACCGTCGAAGAATAATTTCCACACTTGCGTAGATTCTCGAGTGATACAAGCTTCGGCGACTTCGTCAGGCAATTCCTCGTACAATTTAGATGTCCCGGGCACCGGGTGATCAGCCAAAAAGTCTGCCAACGCTTGACCTTTGACCGCCTTTTGAGGCATGAATTACATATCATATTGTGACAAGAGAATGGCCCATTTTGCGAGCCGGTAATTTAGAGATGATGGCTTAGTCATTAGAACTCTCAAGGGATTCACCTTAGAGATGACGTGAATTGTCTGTCCAACTAGGTAGTGTCGCATTTTTTGAACTGCGAATACCAAAGCGAGACATTCTTTTTCAACTGGATTGTATCGGTGTTCGGCTCCCATCATAGTCCTACTTAGGTAGTAGATGGCTTGCTCTTGACCTTGATCGTTGTTCTGGGCCAACAAGGCTCCAAGAGAGTGTTCCATGGCTCTCACATATAACAGGAATGGTTTTCCTAATATTGGGGCTACAAGAACAGGCGGTTGAGTAAGATACTCCTTAATTTCTTCGAATGCCCTTTGGCAATCCTTATCCCAAATAAAGGATACTCCTTTCTTCATGAGTTTAGAGAAGGGTTGACAACGTCCGGAAAGATTTGATATAAATCTCCGAATGTAGGCCAACCTCCCTTGTAGTCCTCAGAGCTCTTTGAGACTCTTCGGATGTGGCATGTCTTGGATAGCACGCACTTTTTCTAGATCAAGAGAAATTCCCTTGGATGTGATGATAAATCCTAGGAATTTTCCGCTTGACACCCCAAGGAATGATTTTGTTGGGTTCATCTTCAGTTGATGTGCTCGCATGATATCGAACATTGTTTTCAAGTCTGCGAGATGATCGTCTTTATGTTGGCTTTTTACCGCTATATCGTCAACGTAGCACTCGATCTTCTTACGCAGATGTTCGTGGAAGATGGCGTTCATTGCTCGTTGGTAAGTTGCACCTGCGTTCTTCAGGCCGAAGGGCATTACTGTGTAGCAATACACCCCCAGTGGGGTTCTGAATGCAGTATGCCTTTCGTCTTCAGGATACATCTTGATTTGATTGTACTCAGAAAATCCATCCATGAAAGACATTCTTTCGTATCCGCAGGTATTATCAATCATAACATCGGTGATAGGAAGAGGAAACTCGTCTTTCGGACAAGCTGTGTTGAGGTCACGAAAATCGATGCATATTCGGACTTTACCATTTTTCTTGGGAACTGGAACAATATTGGCTACCCAGTCTGGGTGCTGTTCTTCTCTGACAAAGCCTGGGTCTATAAGTTTTTTTAACTTTGGACTCAATTGCTTCCATGATTTCTGGACGAAACCGGCGTTGTTGCTGTTTAACGGGTTTTGCATCCGGATCGATGTTGAGACGATGCATGACAACTTTTGGGTCGAGACCAGGCATGTCTTCATAATTCTAAGCAAAGACGTCTATATATTCTCGGATAAGAGATATAAGGTCTTCTCTCTCAGATGATGATAAATTTTCAGCTATGAAGATGGGCTTAGGATTATGTTCATCTCCCATGTTGACCTGGATCACCTTGTCTTCAGTAGGTGGTTCGCGTTGTTCGAATCGCATATCCTACAGGATGTTGAGACGCTTGATCCAAGGTTCATTGGTCGATTCGATTAACTCTTCATCACCCATTGCATCTTCATCTGAATGACTAGTTGAAACCATGTTCACAGTCAAGCTTTCCAAGAAAGGTCCGACACTAACGTCAGATTCCCAGGAAGACGTTCCGGATGAATGGTCTTGACGTAGATAATTACTGATTTTGTTTTCTGAGGCAGGGGGAGTTGTGACATAGCCCAAGCCTCTTTCGGTTTTTTGATAATAATCCGGTGGTTTTCCTTCGGGAGTGAGAGACATTCGAATTGGCGTTAAAGTTGTACCCCATTCGTTTCATTAATTGGACGGAATTAGGTTCGTGATAATGGAACTACGGAACTCCATCATCTTCTTCGGAACTTCCCCGTTTGAGTGGTTCGGGTTTGACTTTGCCGAAATGAATCGGCCTTTGCCCTTTCCTTTTGGACGGGACCTTGAAGAAAGTCTTCTGTGCATCCTCTATCTCTTCATCTGAAGCGAAGGATGACTTAATTGGCAATGTGAGGGATGTTTCTGCACATAACGCGTGCCATGGATCGGTACCTGCATTATGATCATTCTTTGTTTGTTCAACTTTAAAAGATTCATCAGACAAGTACGCCAAAATAAAATATTCATTAATGCACCACTCGCCCTCACTCGGTACATTATTATTATTCTCGACTGGACTCATTACATTAAAGTTTAATTCCCACGGACAGTCTCCTTCAGGGTCTGGTTCGACGTCCGCCTCATTGCCGCTGTCAACATCTTCTTTCTCTTGTGATTCCGAATAGAAGACCGAATCTGTGTGGAAATTTTCTACTCCTCTGAAAGGGTATTTTTCCACAATCAGGGTTCGAACTTCATCTTCATCATTGACATACTTCATGACTTGATGTAGAGTAGATGGGACAATGCAGTTTGCATGTATCCATGGACGTCCTAGCAAAAGATTGTAGGATGTGTCCGCATCTATGATGTAACAAGTTACTTCAGACTTAAGGTCTCCAATCTGACATCTGAGCTTGATCTTTCCCAGAGGTCGAGTGCTATTAGCATTGAACCCGAAAATGGTAGTTTGAGTAGCATTCAACCGATGCATGGGAATCCCCAAGACTTGCATAACTCTGTATGGCATGATGCTGAGTGTCGAGCCTGGGTCGACCTGAACACGGCTGATCTCTGATGACCCGAGGTATCCTGTGTAATACAGGGGTCTGTCATGCTTGTGCTTGACCTGCATATCTTCCTGAGTGAAAGATATGCGTGGTAGACTTCTTGCTGCTTGCAAACATTGCAGGCAGGACTGACCTTCAGACGCTTCAGGGATTGGAGTAACTTGAGTGATAAAGCTCTCCGTGTTCTTCAAAGCTTCAATTAGAGCTTCTTTGGTGGTTTTGGACAATCTCAAGAGCTCATATAGGGTGATTCTAGTGGGTATATTGGCCAGCTGCGCCATTACATTGAATTGGAAGGGAGCACTCGTTTCCCCAAGATCCTGGTGAAGGTTTTTATTGAACCGAAGCTCTTTTTGCTTCCCTTTATCGACCGGCTTTTTTGGTACAGAACCCCCAGCGTCTTGGGGCTGTTCTTCAACTTCTTGAGCATTCTGGTCATAGTTCCTCAGGTAAACTTTTCCCGATCGAGTACCATGGTTATCCTCTGGGTACGCTGCCAGGGCAATCCTCTCTTCTTCTGAATCAGTGAGAGGTTTGAGGTGATCATCACTCTCAGTCATGGAGGGGCTAATCATGTTAGAAGACTTAGTCTTGCCTCCTTTCTTCTTGGACGAGGTATTCGTCCACTGTTGATCTCTTAGTAGGTCAGGGTGGACCCACATGATTTCTCCTTTTAGGGTAGTGAGGGGTACCAACCCCCTGCCTTTCTGACCATACAAGTCAGTGTTTTTCATATGCATCTCTTCCTTGTAGACGGGAATAACGCCATTTGTAGCTGCTACTGGCGGGAAGTCACCGAATTGGACCGCTATCAAGTTGGTAGACACGGTCTTCTGCTCGGGCTTCAAGGTGAGCACATTTGCATTTACCAGATTTTGTAAAATATCTTTAAAGACATAACATTTTCTGGTAGGGTGGCCCAGAAACCTGTGATAGCGGCAATAGTTGGGATCATCAACTTTCCCTGCCTCATCTGGCTTTCTAATTTCAGGGAGCTGCAATTTATTGTTCTTCCGAAGAAGCTGGAATAGAGTGTCTACATGCTCCTCTTTGAACGAGTATTGCTTAGGTGCTCTTTGTTGGTTTGGTGCTTTTCCTTGTTTTCCTGATGGCGTGCGTGCATCGGTATCGGCAGCTAACGTCTCCTTCCCCTTGGAGCGTGGCGTATTGTTCTGGTTGCGTTGCTGTTGGGGCTTGGGTTGAGCAACTTCTTCAGCTTTGACCCGAGCGACAATCTCTTCAGCTTGTTCTCCTTGTGATACTAATTATCTCCAGGAGCGACATTTTGCCACTCCCATCTGGGCAAGGAGCTGCATCTGCAAGTTGTGCCTGTAAGTTTCAACCAGAGTTGATTGAGTCATACCTGAGGGGCATCGCAATGCCATGGTGCGGAATCTCTCCACATAAGCTTTGATAGATTCTCCCTTCTTTTGCTTGGTGGCGAGAAGGATAGGGACCGATACTTCTGTGTCATCCTCGAAGAATCTCGCTAAGAAAAACCTTTCCAAGTCAACCCATTTCTGAATAGAGCCAGCAGGCAGCTTCATAAACCATTCAAAGGCGACACCCTTGAGGGTACCGATGAATAGCCTGGTCAAGATGGCGTCATTTGCCACCACATCTCCAGTCTGTGACTTGAAGTAGTAGATGTGCTGATTCGGTGACCCGGTACCATCAAACGGTTGCAAGGTTGGAGCCTTAAACTTTGGCGGGTATGGAGCTGTATCCCACTCTGTGGGATAAGGTCGTATCACTCCTTCTTCGCGAAGCTCGCTCCTATTGGCCATTGCATTAAGGCGGGCCTCTAGCTCATCCACTTTAGTTGACTGAAGATTCGGTTCTCTCTCCATCTCTTTCTCATTTTCGGAGGAAGACTCCAAATTGTGAGTTTCATGTTCCACATTCTCTAGTACCTTCTGTTTTCCCTTAGAAGTTGTCTTTCGGGAGGATTCTGATCTTTGGCCTTTTTCAACGAGGAGCTGAGCCAACATATCCTTTCATTTGAAGCAGGGTTTCCTATTGTGCGTGAAGCATGACATGATGTTCGTCCACTTTTTTGGCTAAGTCTTCTGGGTCTCCTGCCATGTAAGCGGAAACTTCACGAGCCACAACAGAGCTTGAAGATTGAGATTCGGCGATTGCCGAATGTTCATCATCAAAAACAATCCCCTTGGCTAACCTTTGGTAGTTAACCGGGCGAATAGCTCTTGTCCGCGTCCGGGTGTGTCGATATACTCCTTCGAATTCGTCGCAAATTTCCCGAACGGTTGGGGAATGACTTCTTTCCGATTCATCAGAATTGGGAGTGGAAGCTTTCCCTCTGCCAATCACATTAATAGTGACTTGAGGATATTCAGCTTTAGAAACCTTCTTGTTCTGATGACGTCGACGCTTGGTAGGTCTTGCGATGTCAGACAGCCTATCGAATACAGACATGCGGGGCTCAGGTGTACAACAGTGACACTCGGAAAGGACTGTTGAAATAAGCCGCTCACAATGACATGAATGAGTTGCTCGTTGCATCGGTTTTTCCCTAGAGAGTAATTCTCGCAAATCAGAGACTTGAGAGTAACTTTTTGTTGGAAATGAGACCTCCTGTCCTTGAGTGGGTGAACCCGGTTCTTGTTGGACATGAATCTTAAGCCCGTGTTGACTTCCTTGTACTTGGCGGACCACATTGCGTTCTGGAGTCGAAACGCAAGGGTCACGTTGTGATTTATAACCACCAGGCTTTGGCCGGTGTTTAATTGATGAAACAGACCCCTTGGGATCCTGTTTTGTTTGGACGCACCCATAGGGTGCGTCTTCATCTTTTACAGTACTGCGTTTTGGATGGACAACGCACTGCTGATGGTCGCGTTTAAGCTGTATCACCCGAGGCTCATAGTTAGGCTCATTGCCGTGAAGTATGCGTTCCGGAGTAGGAACGCAGTTTTTGTGTGGGGCCTCAAGAACGCGATCCTCGCGTTGGACTAAGGATCGGTCTTCTCGAAGATGTGCTCGTCGGATGGATCTTCTCCGTCTTCGAGCGGCGTTCTTCTTGGCTTGTTTCGGAGATTTGGCCGTAATGCCATCGGCATTGATAGGATTTTTCTCCATCATAGGCCTTTTACTACCCACTAAACGTTGTGTTAACACGGGTGTTGAATCTTCAACTTGCAGAGCAAGTTTGAGACTTTGGCCAAAGGAGAGGACTTTCTTCGGCTTCTCAACCGTGGGTTGAATTTCTTCAGAAGCTTTTCGGATGTGGTGCTTGGCCTTGGGGCTAAGCGATCCAGAGGTGAGAGCTTCCTCGTACTTGGCTTGATCAAACTCCACCACGAGAGTTTCAACAGTTGTTCCAGCAAGATGGACGTCGGATTGCACCACCACTTCTTCGTCAGTGAAGCTAGTCCCCAGCAGAGTCGCCATCTTTTGTTTGTTGGAAAATTTGTTACAAGAAAATAATGAAAGAATTGTATTTGATTTTTATTCTCTCTAACTGCTTAGAAAAAGAATGTTTACAACTCTCTCAACTCTCAATTACAATTTGGATTCCTGATTACAAAAGAGAAGAGAATGAATTTAATTCTCCCCTTTGTTTAAAACTGGGTTCTTCTTGGTAGCGATGGAGTGCCTCCTTCGAATGCTCGCGTCGAAATTGCTATCCGTTAACGATCCGACCGTACTATCTCACTAGAACAATTGACTTGTTTGATGAATTCGGTTTAGAACTCTTAACGAGTGTTGTACCTCAGAGTGAGTGACAAACTCTAGTAAAAGAGTTGTTTAAACCAAAGTATTTTGGTTAATAGGCCAAGTATCAAAGATCTGAAAAATCTTCAGTTTGTTGAAGATTGTTGCCTTCAAACTCTTCTAAGAATCCACTCCAATCATAGAAAAAAATCCCTTCCTCGATCTGATCCGATCCTCTCCTGGTCCGATCCTTAACTCTGTTGAGTTTGTTAATATTTATAGGGGGATTAGGGGTGTAACTGCCCCCATAATCCGCGCCTAAATAGGGGTTTAGTTGCCCCATTAATCGGGTGTAACAACCCACTCAAACCACCTCCCCAGATCGTGGGTGAAGAGCGGTTTCGGGATTGCCAGATCAGGTTTGAACAGGTCAAACGCAAGTCGTGCGTTGCTGGGCCTGGACCTGCGTACACTTTTTGGATGATGCGTTCATACTGCGTTCAGCGGCTGTGAACGCAGTTCGTGTTGTGTTTGAGCCGCGTTGGGTAGCGATAGGAGCTGCGTTGGAACTGCGTTGGGCAGCGGTTGGGAGCTGCGTTGGAACTGCGTTGGGCAGCGGTTGGGAGCTGCGTTGGGCAGCGATAGGAGCTGCGTTGGAACTGCGTTGGAGCTGCGTTGGAGCTGCGGATGCTTTCTCTGTCTTTATATATGGATGACACCAATGACCAATCGAGAAGGTCCTATTCAGACCATTTGTGACAATTGAGGCATCCCAATAACGCTCTATCAACTGCCGGTCACAATCTTCGCTTAGATAGCTTGATCGTGCGCTTCTCAGCATGCTGAATATTCGCTTACAGCTCTCTAAACCTCCCTCACTGAATATTCGCTTACAGCTCTCTAGACCTACCAATACTATGTTGGTGCTTTTGTAACTCCCGATGTTGATTGTGGAAATTGTTGATTGGAGCTGTCGTGAAGGTCGTCAGATTGTAATCTTCATCGATCTATGTGGAATTCTTCAAATTGTTGCTTTCTGGAAGTCGTCAGATTGTAACTTCCAACATCAGTGTTTGATGGGGAGTCAGCTATCTTTTATAAATTTTAGACAGCCTACACTCTTCAACAATGGCATGCCTAATTTGAGTTCATATAAGAAAGTCCATGTATATCAGTCTCAAATCCTCAATAAAACAGAGCTACCGCCTCAAAATGTATGTGATATAACTAATAGAGGTCCAAAATCAATGAAACGTGCAAGGTTATAAGTGTATTTTTCGATGTGTTACGATGATATATTACGATGATATATGTAATTAAAAAACAAACATGGAAGACTTGCTTATTTTGCTAATGAATTATTAATAACTAGACTAGTGACGAGAAACGTCATGTTAGTCACACCTAGGATGAGCATGCATTTTGCATCATTCTTAAATAGATCCCTTATACTCCACATTTTTCTTTCACTTGTTTCTTGATATCCATTTTCCTTAATTAAACTAGTCAGAGTCCTAACCGAATATACCGCACCAGACCGACTGAACTCATTTCGGTCAGTTCGGTTTCAAATGCAGAATAATTCGGTTTGGTTTTGTAAAAATTTGCAAAAACCTTCCTGGCTGACTATTTGCTCACCCCTAGGCCTAGCCCCATCCGAACAGATAGAGCTCACCATTTTCAACTTTATGAATCGGAAAATAGTTATTGATACAATATCTTTTTGAGTTTGATAAGTCCTTGGTCGGTCATCTATGAATCTTTAATCTTTTGCCAGCTTTTAATCGTTTCTTTCTTTCTTTCTTTCTTTCTGTCTTTTACCTTGGTTTACCCTGCTTGTTTGGCTACCAGACGTCTGGTTTGCTTGTCTCTATAAGGAAGTTGCCCTAAAAAAGCATCTACCAGAACTTAGCTGGAGCTATATTTAACATAATGGAGTACCGATTTCTTCAAAAACAATATCTTAAATATGTATATTGTTAGGATATGGTTTTTTTTTTAAAATCCAAACTCAGCCTAGACTCGGACTCAGCATTCTCCGTGTGAGGTAGCTAGGTCCTTCAATCCAAGCCCGTCAGAGCCCACATGACACTACAGTCCAAACATGATCCATATTATTCTGTCAGTCTATTTGGTGCGCCTAGCATAATTATCGCCTGAGTCCTTTGCTTCTATTTGTTGCTCCAATTTTCTATCTCGACAATCCCTGTCACACAGCACTTGACGAACGAGCCTCCTTCTTGCCAAACACAATTTACAGTCTCAAGAGTCTCTAACAAGCTAAGTTTATCCTCAGCCTACAGAGCTACGGGAACTTACCTAACTCATTAAAAGGCTTTTGCAGTGATCACGCCTTACTCCTTAACGTGTTTACTTGTCTCAGTGTAGGCCTTCTGATCCAAACCCTCAAGAGGCGTCAGACTGATTCCTCTCATGGATGCTTCTTATTCCCTACACGATCATCATCATCCTCACCAACTCATCCAGGTTCTGTTGTCTACGTCCCGCCACATCAGATGTAAAAGATATGTGACAACCCCACGTTTTGCCGCAGAAATATATATGTCAGATAGACATAGTCACATAGACATACGCATATGAATGGATGGGTCTGATTATATCAATGAGCAATTTTCTATGGTTGATAGTAATAATTGACAATGCACAGGCTGTGTTGAATTTTATCTCCCTGTACACCCCACATGTCCTGTTCGTTGGCTCAATTACTAATACGATCACAAATGGTGCAACGGTAAATGGTCCTTCGAAGCAACATTCTACGTTTTCAAAAATAAGTGCACAGACTGAAGGTTTCAACTCTCAATCTTCTCAAGAATTCAACTCTAGCTCGATTATAGTAGTTTTACAAAACAAACTCTAGCTTGTATATAATGCAAAGTCCTGGCATCTCATGCCGGTAAAATATGGAATTCAGATTACAACATTTCCTTATAGAACTAGACAGAAAGTTGAACAGTGAAAAATCAAACTGTAGCATCTATAGAAATCTTTTAACCAAGTACTGTAAAACCTCCATCCACAGATATTATTTGACCTGTAATGTAAGAAGCAGCAGGCAAGCAAAGAAATGCTGCAAGAGATGCTACCTCCTCTGGCTCTCCAATTCGCGCAAGAGGAACACTAGCAGCTATTTTTCTTTCAATTTCATCATTCATCAACTGTTATAAACAAAATTATTGATGTCAGAATGTCAGATTTTCTAATTGTGGTTAGACCCCTTATAGTATCGCCCAATTGCGGATAGACCATTGATAGTTCTATTGTAGTAGATAGACCCAACCCTAATCCTTTTGAGTGACATGGTGGATAACTATCGTGTGTCTTTAATAAGAATTTGATGAAAAAGCCAAAAGATACAAGTAAATATTACCACATACAGAAGCAACAACTGCACCGAGACAATACAGAAGAAACAAAAGAACAAAATCACAAAATGATCCATTGGCAACTTAAGGATTGGAAGGAACAAGTATCCGTGTGAATTTCGTTCGTCCATCTACTTACCAAGCAGAGGTTAGTCATCCGACTCAATGTCAGATATATAGGCATCAAATATCTAGTTAGATAACAATGTTAAGGGGTTCAGTAAGTGAAAAAATTGGGTTTCAGGTGGTGGATGTGATGTTGCATCATGATTGCGTTGAGTGTACTTATTTGAATAGAAAATGAGGTAATAAAGTCATTACACTAAAATTCCCCCTAAATTTTCTTTGTCTGACTTATATTTGGTCAAATTCTATTATATCACAAATGAAAGTCAGGTAGTACATCATAGTTAGTTAACAAATGTAGGTGAAAACTATTGTTAATATTTGAGAGCCTTTGAGGCATTGATTCATGAAAGATGAGCTATTCTTCTTTTAGAAGTTCAGAGATTCCCATTAATGGGTCCAAGGAGCGATTCCCCTAATACCACCGTCTTTATCACTATGTTTTGAATTGGATTATCATAGTGTGTAAATTTGCTTCTTCCTTGTTATCCATTTCAAACATAACAAACAGATAGAACTTAAAGAAGCAAGATATTCATGAAACTTACAGGTTGTACCATTGGGGTCAAAATGCCTCCAGGTGCAATACAATTAGTTCGAATATTGTCATTTGCCCACTCACATGCCAGATTCTTAGTGAGTTGGTTCATTGCTCCTATGCCGAATCAGAAGTAAACATAAATAATGATTATCAAGTTTAGTATGAACTTATAATCTTGAACAGGGGTTTATTAGAAATACCTTTACTTGCTGAATAAATGGAAAGACCGGGTAATGCTACAGTACCAGCAATTGAAGAGATTAATACGATGTTTCCTCGCTTGGATGCCTTAAGAAGAGGGTGAGCTAGCTGGCTTAAATGAAAAGCTGACTCAAAGTTTGTAGACATGATGAATGAATAATCTTCTGCTGTGCAATCCACAACTGGCTTAGTAATAACTGTTCCTGCATTATTAATCTAGCCGCAGAAAAATAATTAGCTACGAGTGTACAACAAATTAAAGAAAGAAGAATAGATATGTCCTGTTAAGTCCATCCCTTCCTAAAGTTTTGGCTGATTACTATAGTTGACAGGGTTAATTGCGGATAGACCACTTCTAGTGTCTGAATTTATTTACTACCCCTCTAGTTTTATTGTTGCAGATAGCCCCTGAGCGAAATTTTTCGACTCTTTACCCACAAACAAAGAGAAATGTGTTTTTATGACAAATAGACCCTTGAAGGTAAAAGAATAAAAAAAGATTCACTTATGGGTCTATCTGCAAAGAAAAAACTAGAGGGGTACTAAGTTCAGAACAATGATACCACAGTGGGTCTATCCACAATTGACCCTTCTTTATAATTATGGCATTAATTAAGAGAAAATTGCTAGCACTTACAAAAATATTTAGCTTTCCATGGAAAATGGAAGAGACCCTTTTCATTAGTTTTTCCCGCTCTTCACGAGAAGATACATCACATACTGAACCTGTGACATCAAACTTTAAGTTTCTCCACTCTTCCAAGCATTTCTCTAGCTCTGTTTCATTTCGCGAGCATGTGTGGACTCTTGCTTCAAGCAATGCTAACTCTTCGACTATAGCATGCCTACAAATCTACCAAAGTTATGCACAATTGCTAAATATTTTTTATATTTTCATAAAACTGACATGAACGTGCCCGTACCTCTAACTCATAAAGATCACGGTACAATATTTGGATCTCCCAGTAAAGTTACTGGAACTCTCTAAACTTCAGGGTGGGGTTTTTTGGTGACATCAATTAAGTTTAAATTAATTTTTAATTGAAATGATTAGTTTCATTTTATGATTTAGTTTGATTCGAATTTTGTGATTTACAATCTATTTTTTAAAGTATACAATGTAACACTTTCTGTATTAAACATTGAAGTTGTCCTATAGATTTGATATTAGTAAACTGATTACATGATCCTTAATTCTTACAAAGTTCCAATGGCTAAACTTTTTTACGGAGCTTGTTTGTAATTATATAGTTTACATGTAAAATGTACCCCTAACTTTTGGCAACTGAATAGCAATTTCTTTTTCAGGCTTTCAAGTGTTAGATCCAGACTCAGTCAGTTCAATATAAACCAAAAAGGGGAAATCAACAAGCATAACACCTTAAGAAAAACAATATTGAATTTAGTAATAAATTTTAGCTTTCCCACTGATTAGAGTTGTGATTCTAGTTGCATGTCACAATAAGGAAAGGCTAACAATAATGATTATACTAATTGGACAGAAACAAATAATAAGGTGTGCATGCACCTAACCGCAAACAACTCACCTTAAATATTCAACAGTTATTTGGTGCAAGAATTGAAATTGTAAGATCACAAATTTATAATTTCAAGTTAAAATCCAAGTTGGAAAGCTGAAGCTCAATTCCAGTGGTTGATTCAGTAATACTATGAGATGCCATTACCTACCCTTGCTTGGCATTTCACTCCCAAAGTCAGTATAATTCCAAATCCACACCTTCTACATGAAAATGGACTTTCTTCTTCAAGTATTTTGGACCAGTGACTTTCTTCTTCACAAACCAGTCTTGAGAAGTACTGATCAAATCTGTAGAAGATTTCTTTGTGGGTGGGTGGGATGGTTTTTTTTTAAGGTGTTTGGGGGTGTGGGGTGATACTAGTCAGAAGGCACCTCTTGTTGCTTAGCACGATATCTGTAGATCCAAAGATACCGGTGGACTTGGCATTTTCCATGCAGAAGGATGGAACCTTGCTTCCATTGCTAGGCTTATCTGGGAGATCCAAACCAAGAACGATGTTCTATGGATAAAATGGGCTCACGAGGTTTATCTCAAGCAGTATGATATTTGGCATGTTAAGCCTACAGTTGGGGATTCATGGCAATGGAAACAGGTTTTAAAAGTTAGAGATTTCCTATTAGAAGGATGGGGGATCAATTGATGCCTCTACACATAATCTTAGTTGGCTGCAAGTTTAAGATCTCCTCTGCGTATCAGTTGTGTTATGATCTTAAACATGGTGGTAGATTGGTCTCCTTTCATTTGGAGTCCTCTAACTGTGCCAATGCATAGTGTCATTGAATGGTAAGCTGCAGGGTTATCGAGGCGCAATGCGGGGCGCAAAGGTCCCTTACGCCCACCATGCGCAAGGCGCACAACGAGGCGCGCGCCTCACTAATTGAGGCGCATAACTCAAACTAATATTTGCCAACATCATAAGACAAACATATAAGCAACATATTAGTTACCTACATCCAAAATTATGAGAATATCAACTTAAATCATTAAATTATGCGAACTGAATTTTTAAAGTAACAAAAAAGATACAAGAAACATGTATGTAAATCATCAAATTAAGTGATTAACAATTATGAGCATATGTTTATAAATTGTAACATAAAAAGACTAAGAAATATAATTAACAAACATGATTGTTCATAATTTTCTAATTAGTATTCTTAATTGATATTTGCTACTTAGTATGAAAAGATGAAGAATGAATGTAACAATTACATATTTACATATTCATACTTTGCTAGTTTGCATGCTAATTAGAGAAGGAAGTTACAATTAGCAAACAAGTATACTAAATTACTAATTATTTTTTCCTTTTTATAGGTTAAACATGAAAAGATGAAAATAGATTAGCAACTAGTAAGAAAGAGTATATTACATGATATAAATATGTAATTATGTAAATTATTTAAAAAAATAAAAGAAATAGTATGTTACATAACACAGGTGCGAGGCGCACGCGAGGCGCGAGCGAGGCGCACGCGAGGCGCACGCGAGGCGCACGCGAGGCGCGCGCCTCGCTGCGTGCAGCGCCCCGCCTCGCGTGCGGGGCGCATTTCGCCCAGGCCGAAGCGCCCAGCGCCCAGGGCGCGCGCCTCGATAACACTGGTTAGCTGCAATAAGAAGGCTTCTTATACAGCATCAGCTGATGCGCATGGGGATTGTGCAAACTAATAGCTGCTGTTTATGTTTGCAGCAGGAGGAAACACTTGAGCACTTATTTTTTCAATGTTCTTATTCTACTTCAGTTTGGGATCATATTCTGGCATGGAACAGGACTTTTTCTTACCCAGCTTCTTGGCTGGAGGTGTTGCATCGGTTGTGTCTCTTGTAGGGAGAAATCAGTAAAGTGGGGAATTCTAAAAGCTAGTATTTCTGTTGTGGTGTATCACATATGGTGTGAGAGAAACTATAGGACTTTTGCTGAGAAGTCTTCTGATGCCAGTGATTTGATCGCTGCAGTTAAGCGGGAGGTTTTGACCAGAGTGCTAAAAGCGAAAATTCCTTATCATCGCATATATAGATATCTTTGATACTTTTGTTAGCTTTTTGTAAGCTTTTGTTCTTCTTTTATATCACAGTTTGAGCTTTTGTTTTGTACTTTCATTCCATTGGTATAATGAGAAATTTATTCATTTACCAAAAAAAAGAAAATGTACTTTCTTATCCACCGCACGCAATTCCTAAAGTTCTTGCTATTATTACATTGACAAGATTGTACCAAAAATCTTAAAATCAAAATGCAGAATTGCTATTTCTTACGTCGAATAGTAAAAATATGACTTTCTACACGTATTAACTTGTCAAAGATAAAAGCATTCAATTAGAATTAGGAAATGAAGGCTTCAAAAACTAGAATGAGTTTAGATTAGTACCCAATTCCTTTGGTTCCTCCAGTGACTAAAGCAGTTGTTCCACAAAGCGACCATCTATTCTTCCTCTCATCAACATCAATGCTCCTAGTTCCCTCCATGGTTTGTCTCCTATTTCCTTCAATGCTATCCGAACCCATCCTTCACAGTCTTTATCTATACCCACGGTCAGTTGCATAGTATCACAAGAATATACAATAAATGCCAGAACGCTGTCCAAATACAAAGCAAATAATATGAGCACATTCTAAAGATGCCATGCTGCACAAGGTAAACTAATCAAACAAAAAGTCTTGCATCATTACCGAATGTCTTTATGCCCAGAACAAAGCTCCGTTGCAGTATCTGACACGAGAACAAGTTCAAATGATTGATAATGCCGTATATGGCCTGCACAAGATCGTGCATACCAATGAAAAAGTCTTGCATCATCATCATCACTGGATTGGATATCTTCCATTGAAAATAAGGACAACGAGTAAAGCTTCCGACCTCCATTTTGTTTTACACTAAGAGCTAATATCATTTCAATACTTAATTCAATTTTATCGTTATACCTCGCTTCCTTGAATATGAGCCGAAACAATTAAAGGGTACCAACTACAAACACAAACCAGTAACCCAAAAAACAAAAACAAAAACAAAACAAAAAAACAGACATTTCATCAAACATTTAATCACGAAATCAGAGGCAAAAAGCATTTCTCTACTTAATCTCGATGACCCATTTCGGCAAGCAGTTGATGGGCATTGTTGCTTCTCTTGGGTAAAACAGTTCAGTCTCATGAACATTTCATCAAACGCCTTACGGGCAACTGTTTAAACTTAAAAGTGAACGAACACTGTGGCTGTGGGCAGCCTCAAATGCTGCGGGCGCCGTCGGCACGAATGATTTGGCCGGAGATGAATGAAAGAGGCAGCAGGCATGCAGAGGAATGCAGCCAGTGATGCTACCTCCATTGGGATCCTGTTGACTCCTACTGTGATAAAGCTCCTTCGTCATTTATCACCTATTCAAGATGTTTAGATGGAAGATTAATGTGTCAGAGAAATTGTCGATTGTCCTCTGTTAATTTTTGAGTAAAAAAAAAACAACAACAACAACAACAAAAGTTTGGAAAATTTATTATATGGTAGAAAGTAAGCCATTAATTTACAGCCCACTTACGCAGTTAAACCGAAGTTAAGCTTACTCCTCACTTTAAGCCCAACCGATTATTTAAATGTCCAAAGCCCAAGCATTTCAGAAAAGGCCGAAGCTCTACGAGCTCAAGTGCAACTGAAAATTTACTTTCTAGGGAAATTCAGCCCATCTCCTACTCTATCATCAGCGCCAATTAATTAACAATTCTTAAAGGGGGTGTTCTTCGTTCTGGATTGTTGATATATTTAAGACTCTTAACAATAGTGACTCAAATTTTATGGTTAGTGTGCCGAACTCCTCGATTAGATTTTAATTTCTTAATTAGAATTCTTAAACTTTTAGTTTAAATTTTTTTAACTTTTGCTTTGAATTCGTAGGCTAAAGGTTAGATTCTCAAACTAAATTTTAGACTTATCAATTTTTTGAATTAGGATCTTCAAAATAAATTGTATTGTTAAATAATAATTATTCAAATTGAATATTAATATGGAAAATCATCCGTATTTCGATTAACGAATGACAACATCGAAAGTAAATACATCATGTAATCTATTTAAACTGTTCACATGATGCCATATGACAAAAGATAACTAGGCACATAAATAAAAATAGCTAGTGTTTAGGAACATAAAAGAAGATAGGGAAAAAAGTGTCCACACCCCAAAAGCAGAAAGTTCATGTGACGAGGCCCCTCATAGTTTCCCCCATGTGGAATAGCCCCTTGAAGTGTGATACTTTGTACTGCAGCCCTATTTTTAGCAATTATTACATGCCAGCTAAGCTAAAATCCCCAAATTATCCTTATCCTCTCTCATCAATCCCTCAGACCCAACACTCATCTCATCTCCTCTCTCTCTCTCTCTCTCTCTCTCTCTCTCTCTCTCTCTCTCTCTC
>BQKN01061879.1:0-12920 GCA_022839385.1 Asparagus kiusianus
CCATCAAACTTTAGCATCTTTGTTCAAGATCTCTGTCCTTTTTATTTGCATGTTCATCTCTTTTTAAGTAATTGATTCTCTCATTTGTGCTAATTTGTTGTTGTACTTGAGGCATTTTATTTCCATAATCAGTTTGAATTTTAGTATGAAATTTATAATTTATTTGATTTAAAAATAAGGCTAAGACTTAAGAAAACCTTATTTATGTTTTAATGGAATCACTTATTTGCCAATAAATATAAATTTGAACCACTTTTATAAACAATATTTGATTTAAGTGAAAAATACGTACTTTGCAGCAACATATGGAATTATATGTAATTTATTCATACTTAAGGGACTTATATGTAAAAGTTTTTACCTTTGCCATTCTCTTTCCTAAATCTGTCGATTGCTTGCCCTTTAGAAAAAAACCCAAAATTTGTCCATTCCTTCTTCTTATGCAATCCAAAGATCAGTCACATATGGATTCTTTTCATTTGATGGTGTATTTCATTACTACTTGTTTGATCCATCAAACTTTAGCATCTTTGTTCAAGATCTCTGTCCTTTTTATTTGCATGTTCATCTCTTTTTAAGTAATTGATTCTCTCATTTGTGCTAATTTGTTGTTGTACTTGAGGCATTTTTTTTTCCATAATCAGTTTGATTTTTAGTATGAAATTTATAATTTATTTATTTAAAATAAGGCTAAGACTTAAGCAAACCTTATTTATGTTTTAATGGAATCACTTATATGCCAATAAATATAAATTTGGACCACTTTTATAAACAATATTTTATTTAAGTGAAAAATATGTACTTTGCAGCAACATATGGAATTATATGTAATTTATTTATACGTAAGGGACTTATATGTAAAAGTTTTTACCTTTGCCGTTCTCTTTTCTAAATCTGTCGATTGCTTGCCCCTTAGAAAAACCCCAAAATTTGTCCATTCCTTCTTCTTATGCAATCCAAAGATCAGTCATATATGGATTCTTTTCATTTGATGGTGTATTTCATTACTACTTGTTTGATCCATCAAACTTTAGCATCTTTGTTCAAGATCTCTGTCCTTTTTATTTTGCATGTTCATCTCTTTGTAAGTAATTGATTCTCTCATTTGTGCTAATTTGTTGTTACTTGAGGCATTTTATTTCCATAATCAGTTTGATTTTCAGTACAAAATTTATAATTTATTGATTTAATCATTTTTGCCCTCTTTTATTAGTTTGAGGTTTACTTATTTAATTTCTCAATTGATTTCTCTATTATTAAATTTATTCATGAGCATCACTTTCCATGAGTATATGAGAGTATATTTATATGCTCTGGAATTTTAAGCCAAAATAAAATAGAAATTATTAGCATAATCATAACAGTTTATGTTAATTAGAAGTAAACATGACAAACCTACTTAACATTTACTCGTAGCTGTTCAAATTACAAAGACATAATATATTCAGACATGCATAACAAAGTTAATTGATTGTTTCCTAAACATTGTCATTTGTCATGTCATTCAAGTCCCTAAACTTTAATGGGCTAATATTAATTTTCCCCTCAAATTTTGGAGTAAGTAGTGGTTTTGATAAGGAGTGAAATCTAGCCGTTGCGTTTGATTCTGGAATGGTGTTGTTGGAGGTCCCTCTTTAGTAATGTTTGTAATCGCTGACTCTTGTGAATCCTATAAACATATAGCAAAATAAGTAATCAAAATCCTTGAAGTTCTCAATATTTATTAATAATTCTAAAATACTTCGAAAATCTTATAATGTCCTGGCTTGTGTCATTGTCTTTGTTTTACTTGTTGTCGTGAATTATGTCAATGATTTTGGAGATTGTAAATACCTCATTACCCTCCGCATAATTATATTTTGTCGACGTCACTTGAAGTTTAACTTTCTTTCCAATTATACTGAGGATAATATCAGAGAAAACCTATTTTCCATTTACCTAAACCATATAAATACTCTTATTAGATACATTCGCTGATACTTATAATATCAATATTAAATTAAGTGCATAATTTTAACTACATTTTTAGTGATTTTTCTAGATCATAAGCAGTGATTAGATTTTTAGCTTCTTCGTTGAAGAGTACAAACATGGTAATTGCTGAACTATATTTCACTTTATATATTTGTACCTGATTTATGTAATTATAAACTTGGTAATGATTGAAAATAATATTGCATGCTTTGTAATTATGACTATGAAATATGCATATGAATTTTGACCTGGTTTGAGCCACTACTTCTCTATTACATGATTTGCACCAAACTTTTCCTGAAGTTGATGGCTTTTTTTTTTTGCACAATCTCGACATCCAACATAACGCCAATCTAGTTCCTTCACAACTCTAATGATTTGCACATTGCATATGAAAAAGTAGTCCTATAATTGCAAAAGATGGTGTTATTATCTAGTAAATAAATAACTCACCAATGTTAATATGCAACACAACTTCATAAAGTGGTGCTTCTGAAGCCTTCACTGTTTCTGGTTGATGTAGGCGTCGAAAATTGCCGATAGGTCCCCGAACATAGCTCGGTGTCAACGAGCGGCGATCGAACGTCACTACCCGGTTCACAAGTGCTCAAATGACGCCGGTGAGCGACTGAAGCAAACCGACGGATTACGTGAGCCGACAGAATGTCAGAATCGCAAGGATACGGGTTGACCGAAAACCCCGCTATCACTGCAATCAGACCAACGCCCGCTACGCCTCGACCACCCCACAGATAATCCAACCATCGGGGCCTACAGAGCTCGCCGTCACGATTCCAACGTATCCGAAATCACCCAAATCCGAGTTCGGACGAAAAGTCAACGGCGAGTCAACAGCAGGACAACGGCACAGCCCCGGGCTGAACCGGGGACACACGAACATGTCTCGGCTGGCTCGAGACACCCCATGGGGGGTGTCCCGGCCTTGGCCAAGACACCCCTAGGGGGGTGTCTCTCCTCTTGGGGTGTCCATATCAGCCCCCCCTCTCCTTTTGGCTATAAATAGCCCCCTAGGCCTCCTTTGTGAGGGGCTCTTGATTTGGCTCTGATTTAGCTTTGGGAGAAGAATTTCCGGTCTTGGGATTATCCTCGAGATCTGAAATTCCGGAGTTTAGAAGCGGCGAAGCCCTGCTGGATTGAGGAGTCAGAATTCTTCATCAAGGTTCATTCACCCCCCCTCTCTGATCCTTAGTGTTGCTCCTTAGCGGTGACACTAAGAAGAGCTATTATCTCGTTTTAGCCGGGATATACGCTTATAACCTCTAGATCTTGCGCGGATCGATGAGGTTCTGTTTCTATATCCTACGCGGATAGACGAAACTCTGCCGGATTTTACCGGCAATGATCTTGAAGAGTCGGCGGTCCACGGACATCGACGTCCCCGTCACAGGCCAACAACCCACGCAAGCGAGACCGTACCAAACCGGGCTCTCGTGTTTATTTTCGTTTAAGTTGTAATCTTTTGTTTTCATTTAAACTCTGTTGTAACGCCTGAAGTTGTAACAGATCTCGAAAAAGAGAACAAGTAATGAAAACAGCAACTTTTACCGGAAACAAGCTGGCGACCACAGTGGGAGCCGCCGACCTCGCTGCCGAGATCGGAGTGACGCAACCGGCCTTCAAGATCCGGGTGAATGAAGAGATCGAATACGAATTCGATCAGAAGAAGTTCGAAGAGTACCTCTCCTCCTCCTCCTCCAGATCCGCCTCTCCGCACCGGCGCAGGAGGAATTCATCTCCAAAAAGGGCTCGCGGGATCTCCAACTCCTCAATTCAAGACCCCGCCGTCGCTGCCACTACACTTGCACCACACAACGGCCTTGCGTCGATCAGTGTGGTCAAGAACGTAGATCCAACCGCCACAAAGGCGATAGGTGATGCTGCTCCAACTCCATCAAAGAGAGCGCTTCAAAGACGTCGCCAACGTCTCGCTCAACAGCTCGCCAAGGCCAAGGAGTCAAAGGATGGAGTGCGCTATGCAGAGGACTTGAAGTCGAGGCAGCGACAAGAGCAGCGGCAGGTAATCAACTTCCCCTCCAAATCAGGAGCGAATGAGTGGATCCGCGTCAAGAGGAACCGCTCCACGCTCGAGGAGCGAATCAAGAAGCGCCGTGCTCTGCTTGCACATGCCCGGCTCCTCCTAAAGAAGGCAGAGGAGATGCAGCAAGAATCGGCGGTCAAAACGCCGTCCAAGAGCAAATCGGTGTGGGTGCCCAAGGCAAACCCAACACCTCAAACCAAGAAGGGCAAGATTATCGCCCAGAGTTCAACCAAATCAGAGCCTACTCCTCCCATACCGGCACCCTCAACAGGGCCAGGTAAAAAAGGGGATCATTCAAGATCCCAGGTTCCTTTGACGAGTCGCCTCGGTCCCTTACCGGAGAACCGAGGCAGAATACCCGTCAAAGAACGGCTGGGACCATTGAAAGGTCCCCAAACTAAAATCCAGACTGGGGGTGGAATCAATCCCCCCAAGAATATTGACAAAGGGAAAGCCCCTATCACCGGCCGCACTGAATTGCGAGCCGAACTGAAAGAGCCCGTTCGATTTCTACGCTCCCAAAAGCGTAAAATTGAACGGGCCACTCTTGAAAAGTCTAACCAATTTTTGCATTCCCAAAGGGAAACACACTCATCTGAGGATGAGCGTGTTATACCGAGGGACATCCACCAGCACTCCGTAGGTTGCTCCAGCTATCAAGCTGATGAGCTGTACTACAGGGCTGGGGGTGTGGAAAAATCTCGAAAGAGGTACATGCAGGAGTCCCACTGCCCGTGTGCCAACATTATCAAGGCAGTGCTGTCCGAGTGTTGCTGTGATCAGACCCCAACAAGAATCTCGGTATTCGAGAGACTCTCCAAGTCGAAGCGTTTCCACAAGAAGAAATCGCTCCGCCGAGAGGATGAATATTCGAAAGTGTCAGTCAACATGACCGGCAGAGGGGGATCAACACCACGTCTCAACCTGGATCAGCTTGCCGAGGCATCCCGATGCATGACGTGGCTGCGGTCGGGAACCATCAAACGAAACACTTACCCAAGAGTACACAAGGGACTTGCCCTAGAAGAGGAGGAATCCGATGCTGATTCTGATACCTGCTCCGCCGTTGCATCCGATGACACAACTTCGAGTGTGGGCCAATCTTATGAATCGCTCATGATCAGTGCCGAGCAAATGTCGAAAATACTTGAAGAAGCCCTAGCCAAGCAAAAGGAGAGCTTCAAATTTGAAATGGAGATGGCCATGCAGCGGATGAGGGAGATGCACGATCAACAGATCGCGGCAATGACGGTTCACCAAGGAGAACCGAGCCAACGCAATCCAGAGGAGCATGAACGGGAAGCGGATAATGTCAACATTCCTCCCGTCAATACCAACACTGGGGGTGGTCCCGCAGAAGAAAATGCAAAAGAGGACCACGCCGCCTCTCCCAGAAGCCACTCGAAGACCGAGACGAGTGAGGACAGGAAGATGAAAGACCTGGAGAGCAAGATCAATGCATTGATGAATGCTCAGGAGGTAAAAAGATCCGGTATACCCTGCCCATATCCGAGGGAGTGGGAATCGATCCCATATCCGGCAAAGTTTAATTTAATTAACTTTACGCCGTTTGATGGGAAGGGTTCCCCTACCCAGCATTTAATCTATTTCAAGTCTCATTTAGGAATTATTTCCGGAAATGAGCCCCTCATGGTGCGGTCATTCGTCGGCACTCTTCGCGGGGCTGCCTTTGATTGGTATCGCCGTCTCAAGCCTGGGAGCATCAACGGCTGGGATGACATGGAGGACATGTTTTTAACTAACTTCTTTGATGATGACACCGAGGTTTCAATCGGTACGCTGTTCGATGAAAAGCAAAAGAACGGCGAGACGGTTGAAAACTTCGTGAAGAGGTTCCGGAACAAAGCTATGAATTGCAGGGATCCGGTCAGCGAGGATTTCATCCTTGAGACTTGCCACAACAACCTCACGCTCGATATCCTTGAAGCCATGGGAATGGCGCCATCCAAAACCTGGAAGGACTTGAAAATGCGAGGAGAGCGAGCCGAGCGATTCCTCAAGAGGAAGAAGGCGGAGAGGGGACAAATACCCAACAATCCCCCGCAACCAAATTTTACCCCCAAAGGTAAAGGGAAGGCGCATGCGAATGCGGTGGTCGCAAATCAAGTCTTTGAAGTGCAAGCACAACCGCAACAGCAGCAACAGCCGCAGCAGCCGCAACAGCAGCAGCAGAGGGCGCCTCAACAACCCAGGTGGCAACAACAGCCCCAGAAGCAAAAGGTTGGGGAGCCAAGGTTCCCAAAAGTCTACTCATTCAAAGAAGATGAAATCCCCGGTATCTTCAAGTACTTGGTCGAGAACAACAAGATCAAGCTACCGCCGATTCAGGATCAAGAAGATGCCAAGAGGGTCAATGATCCGAAATACTGCGCATTCCACCGAGCGGTGCACCATCCTACTAAGGTGTGCTACGCTCTCAAAGATAAGATTCAGGCCCTGATCGATGTTGGGGTCATCACCATGAAACAGCCCAAAGAGAAGAAGGTGGGTGCAAACACCGTGTCCATTAGCTTTGGATCCGTACCCTCGAGTTGGTTCCAACACGAGTCGGTGATCAAAGCAGCGGTGAAAACAGTAAACGATGATCCACACCAGCAGCGCCAGAAAGGGCTTGTGCCACATACAGCCCCAAATGGCGAGATCTTGTGGGTTCATCCGGACTTGATCGCAGATGAACAGTGGGCCGGGACCTCTTCCACAAAGAACAAGAAGAAGTCGAAGAGGAAAGGTAAATCATGCTACGGTGCTTCTGCCATACCGGGGGTGGATGATGACAAAATTCCAACCTTCCCACTTTCTGAGGACGAGCAAGAAGCTTTTGCAACCCGAAGCGGGAATGAGTATCACTTCAAGTATCCAGAGGCTACTGAGCAATTGGGTACCAAAACCCCACCTTCCAAGACGCTGGCAGAGTTGGGAATTTCAGCAATTCCCCCAACACCTGCAGTGGCGACGGAGAGGATCCCACAGAAGGATAAGGGAAAAGAGCCCGTACGTCAAGAAGCTCAGAACCCGAGGCCGTCTCGATTCAATAATCCAATTGGACGAGACAAACCGGGGAATGCAAGCTCTCAGCCCCATTTCGACATTATGGCGCAATTGGCCAACATCCCGGCCAGGATAACTCTATACGAGTTGCTGCGATTGTCGAAGGATACACGGAAGGCACTACAAGAAGCCTTGAGTGATTCCGAAGCCTTCTTGACTCGGATCAAACCATCTTCCGAAGAACCGGAGTCGTCAGCTCAGCATTGCAATCTGGCGGCACATCATTTCCCCTGCATCTCTTTCACCAAAGAAGACATGCAGACAAGGAATTCCAATCATGATAGGCCGTTGTACTTCACCGGGCATATCGGCTCCAGCGTTGTCAACCGGATCCAAGTCGATCCGGGTTCCGCTGTGAGCATCATGCCATTCCGATTGATGCATCATCTCGGAATCCCGACTAGCAAATTAGCGTCCACTGGCACGACGATCTACGGATTCAACACCAGCGGGTCTAGGCCCTTGGGGAAGATCCGAATTAAGTGCCAGATCGGGGATTTGAAGTCGGAGGTCACATGCTATGTGATTGACGTGGAAACATCCTATAATTTACTGTTGGGTCGACCTTGGATCCACGGTAACCTTATAGTCCCGTCAACTCTGCATCAGTGCTTCAAATATGTGGGCACAGATAATGAAGTCAAGACGGTGGTCGCGGATAAGCAACCGTTCAAGGGATTGGAGAATTATTTCACCGATTCCCTTTTATACGGCGCTGAATCCGATACTGAACCATCGGCCCAAGGAACGGACAGCGGTGATGAAGCTGATACCGAACCAGGGCTTGATTATGATGGCGGTTTTGTTTTGAACGACATTGTACCCATTGTAATCAATCTTGATGATGATGAATCATCGGAAGATAGTTGTAATTGGCAACTTGCCGAAGAACTATCAATAAACGATGATTTAGAGTACTCGACGGGTCTTGATGATATCACCAACGAACTCTATGCTAACCCTGATTTATATATGCCTCTTCAATCATTTTGTTTGACGAAGAAGCAGGTACGCGACCCTTGCGGAACAACACTCATCATCCCCGCAGGGATTGGGGGTGGAAAGGAAGTCGTCTACGGCAAAGGAAGAGCATCTCCGATACCCAACCACTTCCTGGAAGAGGAAGACGACGATGATAAACCAGCTCGTCATCTATCCAAATACGATGCGAAAGCACGCAACATGATAGAAAGGCACGGGTATGACTTCAAGATCGGAGAGGGTCTTTTCTTTGGTCGAGGTCCACGGGTTCCACCCCGGATGGCCTATGTACCGAAGGGAAAACCCGATAATTACTACCGCCACAAAAGAGGTCTAGGCTATGTCTCGTCAGATGATGAGTGTGGCTGGCAAATCATTGACCAGATTGCTAACAAGACTAGGAAGGGATATTCTTCCGACTCTTCGGGTTGGGATTCCGACACTAGTCTTGGTGAGGTGTTTAAGAAGCTAATGTCGAATATGGTCACGGTTGATCCAACGACAATAGAAGAAGATGATGAGATGCCGACATGGGAAGACCCGTGGGTACATCACTTAAACATGCAGTATGGCGACCGGTTCGAGCAGAGAGAGCCTCCTACCGAAGACCCAGTCGTTCAGGTGAATATGGGCACCGAGGAGAATCCAAAGCCAATATTCATCAGCGATAGCCTCTTACCTGAAGAGAAGGAAGAGTTGATTTCTCTTATCCGGGAGTACATCGACGTATTCGCCTGGAATTATGAAGACATGCCAGGTCTCGATCCAAATGTAGCAGTGCATCGCCTCAACATCAAGCCGGAGGTCAAACCAGTCAAACAACAACAACGACGGTTTCGTCCGCAAATGATGGAAGCGATCGAAGCTGAAGTCAAAAAGCTCGTTGATTCGGGATTTATCCGAGAGGAGCAACATCCCGAATGGCTTGCCAATATTGTCCCGGTCCTTAAGAAGAACGGGAAGATCCGGATATGCATTGACTTCAGGGACCTCAATGCTGCTTGCCCAAAAGATGATTTTCCTCTCCCCATCACGGATGTTATCATCGACAATACGTGTGGGTTCGAGAGGATGTCCTTTATGGATGGTTTCTCTGGTTACAACCAGATAAAGATGCATCCGGATGATGAGAAGCACACCGCATTCCGAACACCTCTTGGCGTATTCTGCTACACAGTCATGCCCTTCGGCTTGAAGAATGCAGGTGCTACATATCAGCGAGCTATGTCGAAGATCTTTCAGGAACATCTCCGAAAGACCGTCGAATGCTACGTGGACGATCTGGTCGTGAAAAGTCGTGATAAGAAAGATCACATCAAAGACTTGAAGACCATGTTCGATTTGATGCGGGCCCATCAGTTGAAGATGAATCCCACCAAGTCTTTCCTCGGAATGGCTAGTGGAAAATTCCTGGGGTTCGTCGTCACCACCAAAGGTATTCACATTGATCCGGACAAAGTGAAGGCGATCAATGAATTGCAGCCTCCGAGAAACCTCAAGGAGCTCAGAGGACTGCAAGGGCGATTGGCGTATATCCGTCGGTTTATCTCAAACCTTTCGGGGAAATGCCAACCGTTCTCCAGGCTCACAAAGAAGGGCGTGTCGTTTGTATGGGACGAGGCCTGTCAAAAGGCGTTCGAGAGTATCAAAGAATATCTCTCGAAACCTCCCGTACTCGTCGCACCGAAATCGGGCAAACCGTTCTTGATCTATGTCAAGGCGACGAGCCACTCATTAAGTGCATTGCTTGCACAAGATGACGATAACGGTCACGAGCAAGCAGTATATTACTTAAGCCGAACCATGGTGGGCGCAGAATCTCGATATCCCATGATTGAGAGGGAATGCCTAGCTTTAGTGTTCGCCATCCAGAAGATGCGGCATTATTTGGTTGGACAAACCATCTATGTCATCTCCAAAGTTAACCCGGTCCGAGTGTTCATAACTCAACCGGCTTCCATGAGCTGGCGATTAGCAAAGTGGGCTTTACTCTTGTCCCAATATGATCTGCACTTCAAACAGCAGAAGTCAGTAAAAGGGCAAGCTATCTGTGATCTCTTGGCAGCTAATCCAACTACGGACGCCGCCGAGGTATATGACGATTTACCTGATGAAACCCACGAAGTCAACGCAACTTCACACCAACAAGTGTGGCGTTTGTACTTCGATGGTGCTTCACGAGCAGCTAATGCCGCAGGTACTCCTGGATGTTCTAAGGTCTCCTCCGGAGTTGGAGTAGTCTTAGTTTCCCCGGGAAAACATGTGATGCCTCGAGCCTACTCACTAACTGAGCCGTGCTCGAATAATGTGGCGGAATACAACGCACTGATTATAGGCCTCAACTTCGCCACGGAGCTGGGGGTTGAGTATCTCGAAGCCTTCGGTGATTCTCAACTGATAGTCAAACAAGTTCAAGGGGAATACGAAGTCCGAAGTCAAGATTTAATTCCTTATCACAAGATGGCAGTGGAGCTAGCGGAGTCGTTTGAAGGATTCTTCATCGAGCACGTTCCGCGGCTGCAGAACACCTATGCAGATGCGTTAGCAGCTTTAGCTGTGTCCTTGGCACAGCCTCCCGGAACAGAGCAATTTGTTACGGTAAGAACACACCAACTCTTAGTACCACTTCATGATGAAAATGGCAGAGAGGAAGAGGCCCAAGAGGTGCACACAACTCAGGCTGAGTTCGAACCTCGAGATTGGCGTTTCCCCATTATCGACTACGTCCTACACGGAATCTTGCCAGAAGATGTGAAGGAGAGAGAGTCGATCAGACGAAGAGCTCCAAGATTCTACTATAATACAGAGAATCGAACGCTATACCGCAGGGGGTATGATGGCGTGCTGGCACGGTGTCTATCAACCAAAGAAGCTGAAGAAGTGCTTAAAGAGGCACATGAAGGAGAGTGCGGCGCGCACCAACCTGGTCCCAAGCTTTATGATCGCATCAGGAGAATGTGATACTTTTGGCCCTCCATGATGCATGAGGCAATTGTATACGCCCGGAAGTGTCACGCGTGTCAAGTACATGCGAATTATATGCATCAACCTCCGGAGCATCTGCATCCGTCGGTTACGTCGTGGCCGTTCGAGACCTGGGGAATGGACATTGTTGGTCCTATAAATCCCCCTTCGGTTAAAGGCGATCGGTTCATCCTGGCGATCACTGATTACTTCTCCAAATGGGCTGAAGCAGTTCCACTCAAAGAAGTCAAGACGAGCAACGTCGTTGCATTCATCAAGCACCATATCATCTACCGGCATGGTGTTCCAAGACGAATCATACACGACAATGGTCCCCAATTTATCAGCAACGCCTTCATAAGGTTCTGCGAAAAGTTCAAAATTCAGGACATCTCGTCAACGGCTTATAATCCCACAGCAAACGGATTAGCTGAAGCCTTCAACAAGACTATCATAAAGCTCTTGTCAAAGCTTGTGAAAAATAACAAGCGAGATTGGGACGACAAGCTCGGCGCAGCTCTATGGGCCTATCGTACCACAGTGCGTACGCCGACCGGCGCAACTCCATACTCATTGGTGTATGGATGTGAAGCCGTTCTCCCTTTGGAAATTCAAATTCCATCTCTTCGGATCGCCCTTGCAACCCAGATGACGACCGAAGAACAGCATCAGAAGCGCCTCGAAGAACTCGAGATGCTCGATGAAAAGCGCTTGGAAGCTCAACAGCACATCGAGTTTTACCAAGCCAGAATTTCTAGAGCCTTCGACAAAAAAGTTCGACAAAGAAGTTTTAAGGAAGGGGACTTGGTCTTAACCGAAAAACGCCCTATGATCCTTAACTCCAAGAAGAAAGGCAAATTCGAACCCAAATGGGAGGGACCGTTCGTAGTAGAAACAGTTTACTCGAACGGCGCCTATCGTCTAATCACCAAAGATGGTGACCGACTCATGATGCCGATAAATGGCAAATTTCTGAAGAGATACTATCCTTAGTATCCTTAGAAGAATTGAGGTACCGGGAAGTTCCCGGAAGGATACCACATTGGGGTATTCTTAGGGATAACCCGGTCGCTGATGAGCAAGAAATCAATATTCGAATTCCGAATATTCTTGTTCGTCAAAATTTAACTCTCACAAACACTCTTTTGCTGAGATGAGATCTAAATCATTGATTCTCCCCTCGCAGAACTTTCAGTGGTTTCTGACTACTCATAGTCACCACCACACAATTCCCTTGGTCAAACCTTACGACAGTTAGGGCCAAAGCCAAATTCCCCTCTCGATTCCGTCAATGAACGAGAGGTCCACGAATCAAGTGATCAAACCTTCTTTCGGTTATGATCATTCTCACACTCCCCACTTGGTCAAACCTTACTACAGTTAGGACCACAACCAAAATCCCCTCTCGATTCCTCCAATGAACGAGAGGTCCACTTTCAATTCAAATGACCAAACCTTACGACAGTTAGGGTCGTTTGAACCTTTCGATTCGAGTAACCAAACCTTACGACAGTTAGGGTTATCCGAATCTTTTCGATTCTCGGAGTGGAGATCCCACTTCTAGTTTCACCTGTCGGATCCTGGGGGTGGAGATCCCACCTCGAGTTTCCTTTCCTGCTGAAGATAGAATATAAAATTCTTCCTCTTCAGAGCCAAATGACCAAACCTTACGACAGTTAGGGTCGTTTGAACCTTTCGATTCGAGTAACCAAACCTTACGACAGTTAGGGTTATCCGAATCTTTTCGATTCTCGGAGTGGAGATCCCACTTCTAGTTTCACCTGTCGGATTCTGGGGGTGGAGATCCCACCTCGAGTTTCCTTTCCTGCTGAAGATAGAATATAAAATTCTTCCTCTTCAGAGTCAAATGACC
>BQKN01061881.1:0-22120 GCA_022839385.1 Asparagus kiusianus
TTGCCATTTATTGGCATCATGAGCCGGTCACCATCTTTGGTGACTAGACGATAGGCGCCGTTCGAGTAGACTGTTTCCACTACGAATGGTCCTTCCCATTTGGGTTCAAATTTGCCTTTCTTCTTGGAGTTAAGGATCATAGGACGTCTTTCAGTCAAGACCAAATCCCCTTCCTTAAAACTCCTTTGTCGAACTTTTTTGTCGAAGGCTCGAGAAATTCTGGCTTGGTAAAACTCGATATGCTGTTGAGCTTCCAAGCGCTTTTCATCGAGCATCTCGAGTTCTTCGAGGCGTTTCTGATGTTGTTCTTCGGTCGTCATCTGGGTTGCAAGAGCGATCCGAAGAGACGGAATTTGGATTTCCAAAGGGAGAACGGCTTCGCATCCATACACCAACGAATACGGGGTTGCGTCGGTCGGTGTACGCACCGTAGTACGATAGGCCCATAGAGCTGCGCCGAGCTTATCATCCCAATCTCGCTTGTTATTTTTCACAAGCTTTGACAAGAGCTTTATGATAGTCTTGTTGAAGGCTTCAGCTAATCCGTTTGCTGTGGGATTATAGGCTGTTGACGAGATGTCCTGAATTTTGAACTTTTCGCAGAACCTTATGAAAGCGTTGCTGATAAATTGAGGACCGTTGTCATGTATGATTCGTCTTGGAACACCATGCCGGTAGATGATATGGTGCTTGATGAATGCAATGACGTTGCTCGCCTTAACTTCCTTGAGTGGAACTGCTTCAGCCTATTTGGAGAAGTAGTCAGTGATTGCCAGGATGAACCGATCGCCTTTAACCGAAGGGGGATTTATAGGACCAACAATGTCCATTCCCCAAGTTTCGAACGGCCATGACGTAACCGAAGGATGCAGATGCTCCGGAGGTTGGTGCATGTAATTCGCGTGTATCTGACATGCGTGACACTTCCGGGCGTATACGATTGCCTCATGCATCATGAAGGGCCAAAAGTATCCCATTCTCCTGATGCGGTCATAAAGCTTGGGACCAGGTTGGTGCGCACCGCACTCTCCTTCATGTGCCTCCTTAAGCACTTCTTCGGCTTCTTTGGTCGATAAGCAACGCAGCAGCATGCCATCATACCCCCTGCGGTATAGCGTTCGATTCTCCGTATTATAGTAGAATCTTGGAGCTCTTCGCCTGATTGACTCTCTCTCCTTCGCGTCTTCTGGCAATATTCCATGTAGGACGTAGTCGATGATGGGGAAGCGCCAATCTCGGGGTTCGAACTCAGCCTGAGTTGTGTGCACCTCCTGAACTTCTTCTTCTTTGTCGTCTTCATCGTGAAGCGGCACTAAGAGTTGGTGAGTTCTTACCGTGACAAATTGTTCTGTCCCGGGTGGCTGTGCCAGGGATACAACTAAAGCTGCTAATGCATCCGCGTAAGTGTTCTGCAACCGCGGAACGTGCTCGATGAAGAACCCTTCAAACAACTCCGCTAGCTCCACCGCCATCTTGTGATATGGTATTAAATCCTGACTTTGAACTTCGTATTCCCCTTGGACCTGTTTGACGATTAGTTGAGAATCGCCGAAAGCTTCGAGATACTCGACCCCCAGCTCCTTGGCGAAGTTGAGTCCTATAATCAGTGCGTTGTACTCTGCCATATTATTCGAGCATGGCTCGGTCAATGAATAGGCTCGAGGCATCACATGTTTTCCCGGGGAAACTAAGACAACTCCAACTCCGGAGGAGACCTTAGAACACCCAAGAGCACTTGTGACATTAGCTGCTCGTGAAGCGCCGTCGAAGTACAAACGCCAAACTTGCTGGTGCGAAGTTGCGTTGACTTCGTGAGTTTCATCAGGTAGGTCGTCGTACATTTCGGCGGTGTCCGTAGTTGGATTAGCTGCCAAGAGATCACAGATAGCTTGCCCTTTTACTGACTTCTGCTGTTTGAAGTGCAGATCGTATTGGGACAAGAGTAAAGCCCACTTCGCTAACCGCCAGCTCATGGAAGCCGGTTGAGTCATGAACACTCGAACCGGGTTAACTTGTGAGATGACATAGATGGTCTGTCCAACCAAGTAATGCCGCATCTTCTGGATGGCGAACACTAAAGCGAGGCATTCTCTCTCAATCATAGGATATCGAGATTCAGCACCTATCATGGTTCGGCTTAAGTAATACACCGCCTGCTCGTGACCGTTATCGTCATCTTGTGCAAGCAATGCACTTAATGAGTGGCTCGTCGCCTTGACATAGATCAAGAACGGTTTACCTGATTTCGGTGCAACGAGTACGGGAGGTTTCGAGAGATATTCTTTGATATCATCGAATGCCTTTTGACAAGCATCGTCCCATACGAATGACACGCCCTTCTTTGTGAGCCTGGAGAACGGTTGGCATTTCCCCGAAAGGTTCGAGATAAACCGACGGATATAAGCCAATCGCCCTTGCAGTCCTCTGAGCTCCTTGAGGTTTCTCGGAGGTTGCAATTCATTGATCGCCTTCACTTTATCCGGATCAATGTGAATACCTTTGGTGGTGACGACGAATCCCAAGAATCTACCACTGGACATTCCGAGGAAAGACTTGGTAGGGTTCATCTTCAACTGATGGGCCCGCATCAAGTCGAACATGGTCTTTAAGTCTTTGATGTGATCTTTCTTATCACGACTTTTCACGACCAAATCGTCCACGTAGCACTCGACTATCTTTCGGAGATGTTCCTAAAAGATTTTTGACATGGCTCGCTGATATGTAGCACCTGCATTCTTCAAGCCGAAGGGCATGACTGTGTAGCAGAATACGCCAAGAGGCGTTCTAAATGCGGTGTGCTTTTCATCATCTGGATGCATCTTTATCTGGTTGTAACCAGAGAAACCATCCATAAAGGACATTCTCTCAAATCCACACGTGTTGTCGATGATAACATCCGTGATGGGGAGAGGAAAGTCATCTTTTGGGCAAGCAGCATTGAGGTCCCTGAAGTCGATGCATATCCGGATCTTCCCATTCTTCTTTAGGACCGGGACAATATTGGCAAGCCATTCGGGATGTTGTTCCTCTCGGATGAATCCCGAATCGACGAGCTTTTTGACTTCAGCTTCGATCGCTTCCATCATTTGCGGACGAAACCGTCGTTGTTGTTGTTTGACTGGTTTGACATCCGGCTTAATGTTGAGACGATGCACCGCTACATTTGGATCGAGCCCTGGCATGTCTTCATAATTCCAGGCGAACACGTCGATATACTCCCGGATAAGAGAAATCAACTCCTCCTTCTCCTCGGGTAGGAGGCTGTCGCTGATGAATATTGGCTTCGGATTCTCCTCGGTTCCCACATTCACCTGAACGACTTGGTCTTCGGTAGGAGGTTCTCTCTGCTCGAACCGATCGCCATACTGCATGTTTAAGTGATGAACCCACGGGTCTTCCCATGTCGGCATCTCATCATCTTCTTCTATTGTTGAAGGATCAACCGTGGTCATGTTCGACATTAGCTTTTTGAACATTTCACCAAGACTAGCGTCGGAATCCCAACCCGAAGAGTCGGAAGAATATCCTTTCCTAGTCTTGTTAGCAATTTGGTCGATGATTTGCCAGCCACACTCATCATCTGATGAGACATAGCCTAGACCTCTTTTGTGGCGATAATAATTATCGGGTTTTCCCTTCGGTACATAGGCCATCCGGGGTGGAACCCGTGGACCTCGACCAAAGAAAAGACCCTCTCCGATCTTGAAGTCATACCCGTGCCTTTCCATCATGTTGCGTGCTTTCGCATCGTATCTGGATAGATGACGGGCCGGTTTATCATCGTCGTCTTCCTCTTCCATGAAGTGGTTGGGTATCGGCGATGCTCTTCCTTTGTCGTAGACGACCTCCTTTCCACCCCCAATCCCTGCGGGGATGATAAGCGTTGTTCCGCAAGGGTCGTGTACCTGCTTCTTTGTCAAACAAAATGATTGAAGAGGCATATACAGATCAGGGTTAGTATAGAGTTCGCTAGTGATATCATCGAGACCCTTCGAGTACTCTAAATCATCGTTTATTGATAGTTCTTCGGCAAGTTGCCAATTACAACTATCTTCCGATGATTCATCATCGTCAAGATTGATTACAATGGGTACAATGTCGTTTAAAACAAAACCGCCATCATAATCAAACCCTGGTTCGGTATCAGCTTCATCTCCGCTGTCCGTTCCTTGGGCCGATGGTTCAGTATCGGATTCAGCGCCGTATAAAAGGGAATCGGTGAAATAATTCTCCAATCCCTTGAACGGTTGCTTATCCGCGACCACCGTCTTGACTTCATTATCTGTGCCCACATATTTGAGGCATTGATGCAGAGTTGACGGGACTATAAGGTTACCGTGGATCCAAGGTCGACCTAACAGTAAGTTATAGGATGTTTCCGCGTCAATCACATAGCATGTAACTTCCGACTTCAAATCCCCAATCTGGCATTTGATTCGGATTTTCCCCAAGGGTTTGGACCCGCTGGTGTTGAATCCATAAATCGTCATGCCCGTGGAAGCTAATTTGCTAGTCGGGATTCCGAGATGATGCATCAATCGGAATGGCATGATGCTAACAGCGGAACCCGGATCGACTTGGATCCGGTTGACAACGCTGGAGCCAATATGCCCGGTGAAGTACAACGGCCTATCATGCTTGGAGTTCTTTGTCTGCATATCTTCTTTGGTGAAAGAGATGCAGGGGAAGTGATGCGCCGCCAGATTGCATTGTTGGGCTGATGACTCCGGTTCTTCGGAAGATGGCTTGATTCGAGTCAAGAAGGCTTCGGAATCACTCAAGGCTTCTTGTAGTGCTTTCCGTGTATCCTTCGACAACCGCAGCAACTCGTAGAGAGTTATCCTGGCCGGGATGTTGGCCAATTGCGCCATAATGTCAAAATGAGGCTGAGAGCTCGTATTCCCCGGTTTGTCTCTCCCAATCGGATGATTGAATTGAGACTGCCTCGGGTTCTGAGCTTCTTGACATACAGGCTCTTTTCCCTTATCCTTCTGCGGGATTCTCTCCGTAGCTGCTGGCGTTGGGGGAATTGCTGCAATCCCTAGTTCTGCCAGCGTCTTGGAAGGTGGGGTTTTGGTACCCAACTGCTCGGTAGCGTCCGGATACTTGAAATGATACTCGTTCCCGCTTCGGGTTGCAAAAGCTTCTTGCTCGTCTTCAGAAAGCGGGAAGGTCGGAATTTTGTCGTCATCCACCCCCGGTATAGCAGAGGCCCCGCAGCAGGATTTGCCCTTCCTCTTCGACTTCTTCTTGTTCTTTGTGGAAGAGGTCCCGGCCCATTGTTCATCTGCGATCAAGTCCGGATGAACCCACAAAATCTCGCCATTTGGGGCTGTGTGTGGCACAAGCCCTTTCTGACGCTGTTGGTGCGGATCATCATTCACCGTCTTCACCGCCGCTTTGATCACTGGCTCGTGTTGGAACCAACTCGAGGGAACAGATCCAAAGCTAATGGATACGGTGTTTGCACCCACCTTCTTCTCTTTGGGCTGTTTCATGGTGATAACCCCAACATCGATTAGGGCCTGAATTTTATCTTTGAGGGCGTAGCATACCTTGGTAGGATGGTGCACCGCCCTGTGGAATGCGCAGTATTTTGGATCGTTGACCCTCTTGGCATCTTCTTGATCCTGAATCGGCGGCAGCTTGATCTTGTTGTTTTCCACGAGGTATTTGAAAATACCCGGGATTTCATCCTCTTTGAATGAGTAGACTTTTGGGAACCTCGGCTCCCCAACCTTTTGCTTCTGGGGCTGTTGCTGCCACCTGGGTTGTTAAGGCGCCCTCTGCTGCTGCTGTTACGGCTGCTGTGGCTGTTGCGGCTGTTGCGGCTGTTGCGGCTGTGCTTGCACCTCAAAGACTTGATTTGCGACCACCGCATTTGCATGCGCCTTCCCTTTACCCTTGGGGGTAAAATTTGGTTGCGGGGCATTATTGGGTATTTGCCCTCTCTCCGCCTTCTTTCTCTTGAGGAATCGCTCGGCTCGCTCTCCCCGCATCTTCAAATCCTTCCAGGTTTTAGACGGCGCCATTCCCATGGCTTCAAGGATGTCGAGCGTCAAGTTGTTGTGGCAAGTCTCGAGGATGAAATCCTCGCTGACCGGATCCCTGCAATTCATAGCCTTGTTCCGGAATCTTTTCACGAAGTTTTCAACCGTCTTGCCGTTCTTTTGCTTCTCATCGAACAGCGTGCCGATTGAAACCTCGGTGTCATCATCAAAGAAATTAGTTAGAAACATGTCCTCCATGTCATCCCAGCCGTTGATGCTCCCGGGCTTGAGACGGCGATACCAATCGAAGGCAGCTCCGCGAAGAGTGCCGACGAATGACCGCACCATGAGGGGCTCATTTCCGGAAATAATTCCTAAATGAGACTTGAAATAGATTAAGTGTTGGGTAGGGGAACCCTTCCCATCAAACGGCGTAAAGTTAATCAAGTTAAACTTTGCCGGATATGGGATCGATTCCCACTCCCTTGGATATGGGCAGGGTATACCGGATCTTTTCACCTCTTGAGCACTCATCAATGCGTTGATTTTGCTCTCCAGGTCCTTCATCTTCCTGTCATCGCTCGTCTCGGCCTTTGAGTGGCTTCTGGGAGAGGTGACGTGGTCCTCTTTGGCATTATCTTCTGCGGGACCACCCCCATTGTCGGTGTTGACAGGCGGGATATTGATATTATCCGCCTCCCGTTCATTCTCTTCTGGATTCGGGGTATTGCGACGACCGGGCTCTCCTTGGTGAACCGTCAGCGCTGCGATTTGTTGGTCGTGCATCTCCCTCATCCGCTGCATGGCCATATCCATCTCGAATTTGAAGCTCTCCTTCTGTTTGGCGAGGGCTTCTTCAAGTATTTTGGATACTTGTTCAGCACTGATCATGAGCGATTCGTAAGGTTGGCCCGCACTCGAGGCCGTGTCATCGGATGCCACCGCCGAGCAGGAGTCCGAATCAGCCTCTGACTCTTCTTCTTCTAAGGAGAGCCCAATTGGTACCCTTTGATAGTTCTTTTGGCCGCTGGTTCCGGGCCACAACCGTGTCATGCACCGGGATATCTCGGCAAGCTGTTCTATGCTGAAGGGTTGTGTTGAATTTCCCCTGCCGGTCATGTTAACCGACACTCTTGGATATTCATCTCCTTGGCGGAGCAATTTCTTCTTGTGGAAATGCTTCGGCTTAGAGAGTCTCTCGAACACCGAGATTCTTCTTGGGGGACTGTCACAACAACACTCGGACAGTACCGCCTTGATGATGTTGGCACACGGGCAGCGGGGCTCCCTATCCTGCACATATCTTTTTCGGGGCTTTTCCATACCCCCAGCTCTGTAGTACAACTCATCAGCTTTGTAGCTGGAGCAACCTACAGAGTGTTGATATGTGTTCCCCGTCATAACACTCTCATCTTCAGATGAGTGTGCCTCCCTTCGGGGATGAAATGGTTTGTTGGATTTTTCAAGAGTGGCCCGTTCAATTTTACGCTTTTGTGAGCGTATAAACTGAACGGGCTCTTTTGTTTCGACTCGCAACCCAATGCGGTCGGTGATAGGGGCTTTCCCTTTATCATTTTTCTTGGGGGGATTGACTCGACGCCCGGTCTGAATTTTAGTTTGGGGACCTTTCAATGGTCCCAGCCGTTCTTTGACGGGTATTCTACCTCGGTTCTCCGGTAAGGGACCGAGGCGACCCGACAAAGGAACCTGGGATTTTGAATGATCCCCTTGTTTACCTGGCTCCGTTGAGAGTGCCGGTATAGGAGGAGCGGGCTCTGGTTTGGCTGAACTTTGGGCGATAATTTTGCCCTTCTTTGCTGGAGGTGTTGGATTTGCTTTGGGCACCCACACCGATTTGCTTTTGGACGACGTTTTGACCGCCGTTTCTTGCTGCATCTCCTCTGCCTTCTTTAGGAGGAGCCGGGCATGTGCAAGTAGAGCACGGCGCTTCTTGATTCGCTCCTCGAGCGTGGAGCGGTTCCTCTTGACGCGGATCCACTCATTCGCTTCTGATTTGGAGGGGAGGTTGATTGCTTGCCGTTGCTCTTGTCGCTGCCTCGACTTCAAATCTTCTGCATAGCGCACTCCATCTTTTGACTCCTTGGCCTTGGCGAGTTGTTGAGCGAGTCGTTGACGACGTCTTTGGAGCGCTCTCTTCGATGGGGCTGGAGCTGCATCATCCATCGCCTTTGTAGCGGTTGCGAGGGCCGGGTCTACAGCCTTAACCACGCTGAACGACGCGGGGCCGTTGCGTGGTACGGGCGTAGTGGCAGCGATGGCGGAGTCTCGGATTGAGGAGTTGGAGATCCCGCGAGCCCTTTTGGGAGATGAGTTCTTCCTACGCCGATGTGGTGAGGCGGATCTGGAGGAGGAGGAGGAGAGGTATTCTTCGAACTTCTTCTGATCGAACTCGTATTCGATCTCTTCATTCACCCAGATCTTGAAGGCCGGTTGCGTCACTCCGATCTCGGCAGCGAGGTCGGCGGCTCCCACTGTGGTCGCCAGCTTGTTTTCGGGAAAAGTTGCTGTTTTCATTGCTCTTGTTTGAGATCTGTTACAACTTCAATCGTTACAACAGAATTAGATGAAAACAAAAGAATTACAGCTTTTCAGAAAATAAACACGAGATCCCGGTTTGGTGCGGTCTCGCTTGCGTGGGTTGTTGGCCTGTGACGGGGATGTTGATATCCGTGGACCGCTGACTCTTCAAGATCCTTTCCGGAAAATCCGGCAGAGTTTCGTCTATCCGCGTGGGATTTAGAAACAGAACTTCGTCGATCCGCATGAGATCTAGAAGTTATAAGCGTATATCTCGGCTAAAACGAGATAATAGCTCTTCTTAGTGATCACCGCTAATGGGCACCACTAAGGGAAAGAAGGGGGAATGAAGAAGAAGTTGATGAAGATCTCTTGCTCCTCGATCCAGCAGGGCTTCGCCGCTCTCTTTTGAAAACCCCGACTCCTCACTCCGGCAGGGCTTCGCCGCTTCACACAAGAGCAATCCTTGGCTAAGATAATTCAGCCTTGAATTGGGAGCCTTAGCCTTCAACTCCAAAGAAATTAGCCCCTTGAAATGAAGGCCTTGGGGGCTATTTATAGCCAAAGGAGAGGGTAGGGGTGTGCCCATTAGGGGGCCGGGACACCCCTAGGGGCCGAGACACCCCTAGGGGGTGTCTCGGCCCCATGGCCGAGACACCCCCTTGGGGGTGTCTTCAGTCATGGCCGAGACACCCCTGGGGTGTCTTGGCTTTTGCCAAGACACCCCTCGGGTGTTTCGACCTCGCCGGGATGCCCCTGGGTGTCTCAGTCTGGTCCGAAGTGCTACCGTCGTTCTGCCGTTGTCCCGTCGTTGATTCTTCGTTGACTTTTTGTCCAAATTAGGATCTGAGTGATTTCGGACGCGTTGGAATTCTGACGGCGAGCTCTGTTGATCCCGATGGTTGGATTATCAGTGGGATGCTCTGTACACAACGGGCGTTGGTCCAATTGCGGTGATCGCGGGGTTTTCGGTCAATCCGTATCCCTGTGATTCTGACATTCTGTCGGCTTACGTAGTCCGTCGGTTAGCTTCAATCGCTCACCGACGTCGTTTGAACTCTTGTGAACCGGGTAGTGACGTTCAATCGTCGATCGTTGACACCGAGCTGTGAGTGGGAACCTATCGGCAATTTTTGATGCCTACAATGTCGAAGATCTTTCAGGAGCATCTTCGAAAGACTGTCGAATGCTACGTGGATGATCTGGTCATGAAAAGTCGTGACAAGAATGATCACATTAAGGACTTGAAGACCATGTTCGACTTGATGCGGGCCCATCAGTTGAAGATGAACCCTACCAAGTCTTTCCTCGGAATGTCCAGTGGCAAATTCCTAGGATTCGTCGTCACCACCAAAGGTATTCACATTGACCCTGATAAGGTGAAGGCGATCAATGAATTACAACCTCCGAGAAACCTCAAAGAGCTCAGAGGACTGCAAGGGCGATTGGTTTATATCCGTCGATTTATCTCGAACCTTTCGGGGAAATGCCAACCGTTCTCCAGGCTCACAAAGAAGGGCGTGTCATTCGTATGGGACGATGCTTGTCAAAAGGCGTTCGAGAGTATTAAAGAATATCTCTCGAAACCTCCCGTACTCGTTGCACCGAAATCGGGCAAACCGTTCTTGATCTATATCAAGGCGACGAGCCACTCATTGAGTGCATTGCTTGCACAAGATGACGATAACGGTCACGAGCAGGCGGTGTATTATTTAAGCCGAACCATGGTAGGCACGGAATCTCGATATCCTATGATTAAGAGAGAATGCCTCGCTCTAGTGTTCGCCATCCAGAAGATGCGGCATTACTTGGTCGGACAGACCATCTATGTCATCTCTAAAGTTAACCCGGTCCGAGTGTTCATGACTCAATCGGCTTCCATGAGTTGGTGGTTAGCAAAATAGGCTTTACTCTTATCCCAATACGATCTGCACTTCAAATAGCAGAAGTCAGTAAAAGGGTAAGCCATCTGTGATCTCCTGGCAGCTAATCCAACCACGGATACTGCTGAGATATATGACGACCTACCTGATGAAACCCACGAAGTCCACGCAACTTCACACCAACAAGTGTGGCGTTTGTACTTCGACGGCGCTTCACGAGCAGCTAATGTCACAAGTACTCCTGGATGTTCTAAGGTCTCCTCCGGAGTTGGAGTTGTCTTAGTTTCCCCAGAAAAACATGTGATGCCTCGAGCCTACTCGTTAACCGAGCCATGCTCAAATAATATAGCAGAGTATAATGCATTGATTATAGGGCTCAATTTCGCCAAGGAACTGGGGGTTGAGTATCTCGAAGCTTTCGGTGATTCTTAACTGATAGTTAAACAAGTCCAAGGGGAATACGAAGTCCGAAGTCAGGATCTAATCCCGTATCACAAGATGGCGGTAGAACTGGCAGAATCGTTTGAAGGATTCTTCATTGAGCACGTTCCGCGGTTGCAGAATACCTACGCAGATGCGTTAGCAGCTTTAGCTGTAACTCTGGCACAGCCTCCCGAAACAGAGCAATTTGTTACGGTAAGAACTCACCAACTCTTAGTGCCGCTTCACGATGAAGAGGACAAGGAGGAAGAGGTTCAGGAGGTGCATACAACTCAGGCTGAATTTGAACCCCGAGATTGGCGTTTCCCCATCATCGACTACGTCCTGCATGGAATCTTGCCAGAAGACGTGAAAAAAAGAGAGTCAATCCGACGAAGAGCACCGAGATTCTACTATAACACGGAGAATCGGACGCTGTACCGCAGGGGGTACGACGGATTATTGCTACGTTGCTTATCGACCAAAGAAGCCGAAGAAGTCCTTAGAGAGGCACATGAAGGAGAGTGTGGTGCGCACCAACCTGGTCCTAAACTTTATGATCGCATCAGAAGAATGGGATATTTCTGGCCTCACATGATGAGTGAAGCAATCACGTACGCCCGAAAATGTCACGCATGTCAAGTACATGCGAATTATATGCACCAACCTCCAGAGCATCTACATCCTTCGGTGACGTCGTGGCCATTTGAGACTTGGGGAATGGACATTGTTGGTCCTATAAACACCCGTCCGTCAAAGGTGACCGGTTCATCCTGGCAATCACCGATTACTTCTCCAAATGGGCCAAAGCAGTTCCACTCAGAGAAGTCAAGACGAGCAACGTCATTGCATTCATCAAGCACCATATCATCTATAGGCATGGTGTTCCAAGACGAATTATACATGACAACGGTCCTCAATTTGTCAGCAACGCCTTCATAAGGTTCTGCGAAAAGTTCAAAATTCAGGACATCTCGTCAACAGCTTATAATCCCACAGCAAACGGATTAGCTGAAGCCTTCAACAAGACTATCATAAAGCTCTTGTCAAAACTCGTAAAGAGTAACAAACGGGATTGGGATGACAAGCTCAGCGCGGCGCTATGGGCCTATCGCACTACGGTGCGTACACCGACCGGCGCAACCCCATACTCATTGGTGTACGGATGTGAAGCCGTTCTCCCTTTGGAAATCTAGATTCCATCTCTTCGGGTCGCCCTCACAACTCAGATCACGACCAAAGAACAGCATCAGAAACGCCTTGAAGAACTCGAGATGCTCGATGAAAAGCGCCTGGAAGCTCAGCAGCATATTGAGTTTTACCAAGCCAGAATTTCTCGAGCCTTCGACAAAAAAGTTCGACAAAGGAGTTTTAAGGAGGGGGACTTAGTCTTAACCGAGAGACATCCCATGATCCTTAGCTCCAAGAAGAAAGGCAAGTTTGAACCCAAATGGGAAGGACCATTCATAGTAGAAACAGTTTACTCAAACGGCGCCTATCGCCTAGTCACCAAAGATGGTGATCGGCTTATGATGCCAATAAATGGCAAATTCCTGAAAAGATACTATCCTTAGTATCTTCAGAAAATTTTGACGCACTGGGAAGTTCCCGGAAGAATACCACATTGGGGTATTCTTAGGGATAACCCAGTCGCTGTAAGAGAGATAAACAAGAAATCCACATTCGAATTCCGAATGTTCTTGTTTGTCAGACTCTAACTCTCACAAACACTCTTTTGCTGAGATGAGATCTAATCATTCGATGGATTAATCTTCCCTCACAAAACTTTCAGTGGTGTTTGACGACTCATAGTCTCCACCACACAATCCCCACTTGATCAAACCTTACTACAGTTAGGGCCACAACCAAAATCCCCTCTCGATTCCTTCAATGAACGAGAGGTCCACTTTCAAATCGAGCGATCGAACCTCCCTACGGTTAGAATCGTCTCAGATTTCCCATTTGGTCAAACCTTACTACAGTTAGGGCCACAACCAAAATCCCCTCTCGATTCCCACAATGAGTGAGAGGTCCACTTTCAAATCGAGTAACCAAACCTTACGACAGTTAGGGTTATCCGAGTCTTTTAGATTCTCGGAGTGGAGATCCCACTCCTAGTTTCGCCCTTTCGGATTCTGGGGGTGGAGATCCCACCTCGAGTTTCCCTTCCAACTGAAGATAGAATATAAAATTCTTCCTCTTCAGCAATGAGAGATAAAATATAAAATTCTTCCTCTCCCATTGAGTTTCCTTTCCTGCTGGAGATAGAATATAAAATTCTTCCTCTCCAGATTCAAATGACCGAAACTATAAAAGTTAAGGTCGTTTGAACTTTTCGATTCTCGGAGTGGAGATCCCACTCCTAGTTTCACCTTTCAGATTCTGGGGGTGGAGATCCCACCTCGAGTTTCCTTTCCAACTGAAGATAGAATATAAAATTCTTCCTCTTCAGCAATGGGAGACAGAATATAAAATTCTTCCTCTCCCATTAAGCCTCCTTCCCAATTGAATATGGAATATAAAATTCTTCCTCTTCAATGCTGGGAGATAGGATATAAAATTCTTCCTCTCCTATTTTCCCCTGCCTTTGCTTTTAGAAAAGACAGAGATGAAGTCAACGCCTAACACGCGTTGCCGGGTAGTCTATTCTCGTGAGAAAGACAAAGCCTATGTATTCAAAATCATAGCACTTTCCTCTGTCTTTGCTTTTAGAAAAGACAGAGATGAAGTCAACGCCTAACACGCGTTGCCGGGTAGTCTATTCCCGTGAGAAAGACAAAGCCTATGTATTCACAATCATAGCATTAAGTCTCAGAGAGCTTGCTCTCTTAGCACAACGTTACATGCGGAACGGACCTAGACAATTCGCATGCTAGCCCGATTCAAACGGTAATCGGTAAAGGCATGTCAAACCCGTTGAGGGCTGGGGGTTTGCCAATAATCCCAAAGTCAATGCCTAACACGCATTGCCGGTTTAAATCTTTCGCCGATCGAAAAAAGATACCAGGGTCTAAACCTGGGGAATTTTATACCGAATCCTAAGTAGGGATAAGTCAGTGCCTAACACGCACTGCCGGTTTAAATCTTTCGCCGATCGAAAAAAGATACCAGGGTCTAAACCTGGGGAATTTTATCCCGAATCCTAAGTAGGGATAAGTCAGTGCCTAACACGCACTGCCGGTTTAAATCTTTCGCCAATCGAAAAAAGATACCAGGGTCTAAACCTGGGGAATTTTATCCCGAAGCCTAAGAAGAGATAAGTCATCGCCTAATACGCGGTGCGGGGTGCCCTTTTCCCTATAAGAAATGGTAAAGTCTATGAATTCAAAGTCATAGCATTGAGGGCTGGGGGTGTACCAAAACATCCTATGAAAGAAGCAAATACAGAGTCTCTAGTAATAGATCAAGCCAGAAGCATACAACAACAAGTTCGTTAGCCCGAAGGCAACTGACGGCTAAGAATATCAGACTCCAAGCTAGAAAGCCTGTCTACGTAGCTCTGCTCAAGTTCCGCCTGCAGGCTAGCCCGGACAGAATCTTCAGAACCGCTCAAGACCTCCGCGGCTTCACTTTGCAGCTTCATCAATCCCTCCTGTGTTGATCCCAGCTTATCAAGCGTCCATTCATGGGAACGCTCTAATCCAGCCAGGTCCTCGGCGATGAGAGTAGCAGACTCCTCGGCACGCCTCAAAGCATCCTTCAGCCTAGCTATCTCTTCACGGGTGGAATCCAAGGAGCTGAGTAGCTCGGCTCTGCCGGCATCCTTCTTCGCCAGGTTAGCCATCAGCTGCGCAACAGAATGCTCACGTGACCGAAGCTCGATGCCAATGGAAGATCTCAGGTCACGCCACTGCATCAGCCTATCCTCTACCTGAGAGGATACAAAAGAGGAAGCTCCACCAGCCTTCAACTCCCTCAGCTCGCGGATCTCTAACTCCAGAGCAGTGAATTCGGCAGTGAAGGAATCGGCCAACTCTGGATGTCCCTCTTCCCTCATCATCGTCATGTAGCGAGAGAAGGAACGCCCGAACTGATCAAAGCGATATCCTCGATGAAGAAGTTTATCGATCATACCGTTGAAAAAGACAGTAAAAAGGGCGAGGTCGGTACGAAATATGTCTCTCTCGGGATCGGTATCGGCCAAAAGGATGCGGACACGTTCGTATAGGGATGATCGAGATCCTACAAGCAACAATATAAAAGTTAAGGGATTATCGAGTACGATAAGGAACTGCAAAGGCAAATTCTGAGCATACCCATGCCGACGGAGGTTCCCTCGGGTTGAGGTCTGACAGACTCCGGGATAACGGCAGGGATAGGCATGGAGGGTATGTCAACCCTTGCAGGCAGATCGGTAGTACCTTCCGACTGTGGCAGGGGAACACCGTCCTCATGTGAGCTATCAGCCCCAGTAACTGTAGCGGCATCAGGCACAACGCCTGGTCCTATAGTTACACTTCTTCATTAGTCAAAATGAAAAGAAAGGTGGGATAAAAAAAAAGAGAAGAGAAAGAAAGTGAAGGGAATCAGATATATACCTGTGAACGAATCACTCCCAAAGAGTGGTCTCACGGTCCCTTTGGAAATTTGTTCCGCCAACATATCGGCCAATAACCCGACGTCGGGTTTCGGGAAACTTGGTACAGGGGCGCACCCTTGTTCTTCGAAACCTACACCGTGAAAGGCCCCTTCCCCAGCTGGCTTTTCCATCACAATATCTGCAGGGCAACCCAAATGATTGGAGATATGTGCAAGAAGATAAAGACGAAAGGAAAAGCTTTGCAATACCTGCCGCAGAGGAAGAAGACCCTCTTTCCCCGTGAAGGGCGTCATCGAAGGCAGGTATGTCTGAGTATCGACCGGTGGGCTCAACGCCGTCTACTTGCTCAAGATCAATGTTTAGGTCGATACCCAGGGAACCGTCATGAAGAGCGTCGCACATTTGTTGCATGAAGCAGTCCATATTATCAGACCCAGGGAATACCGGATCTGGTGGAAGCTCGCCCTCTTCAAAGAACCCTGAAGCTCCATCGGCAATGTCGCCTAAATCCACTCCATAAGGACGCTGGCCGACGAGTGGTTTGTGTGCAATCTTCTTCCTTTTCGAGGTACCTACCCTCCTAGAACTAACGGGTCGATCATGCCCGGGCTGGTCACACGTCTCAACGTGTATCAGAATTGGGTCGTTGGGTCCCGAACTCGTGTAGCAAGCAGCGAGCGACTCGGGATCATCAACTGCTCTACCTGAAATGATAATGGTCATCAAGTGAGCGAGAATCTTTCAAAGAAAGTCAAGGGCATGACAAACCTGCATCAAGTTCTTCTTGGTCGGTGTCTACGCCCCCATACCCCTCCTCAAAAGTCTCGTCATCGTCAGCTTTGCTTGGAAGAGGAGATTGGGCAGGCCTCTTCCCTTGCTTCCGAGCAAGCTCAGCCTGGCGAGCAACCCTCATAGCAGCTTGAACCAAGTGTTCGGACTGTAATTCGGAGAGGCTCCTCACATCTATGGACTCGCTGGCAGAGAGGAACCACTTGCAGCTAAGGAAGGTGATCATCGGCTTGCGTCTATATGAGGGGATAGCAAAGTGGGCTCCAGTGCAGCCCACCATAGTCCACAGCCATGCTCGCACACCGTCGATAATCCCTCCTTCAACCTTCAAACTACGGCTGGGATTCCCAACATACAGTTGGTCATAGCCGAACTGACGGGCGAAACGGCAAGGGAGATAAGGCTCTATGTGGCACCGATTCTTCACCCGGAGAACAAGATATCCGACACGGATGTTCACCAACCAACGGAAGCAACCGATGTCGAGAACAGTCCGACTACTCCTGGGTTTCTCTTCGTCAACCAGCACGTCGCCATAACGACCCGAGAAGTGGGGAAAGCATTTGAAGAACTCCCAGCTCTTACGAACTTGAAGTTCTTGCTGCACATCATTGAATTTCTTCCCAAGCCACTTGCTCCTCTCCAACAGCTGAATGAAAGGAACAGGAACGTCAACGGCACTGGGCGCCGACATCAGGTCAGGACGGTGAAGGACGAGCCACGCCATCAGATACGCGTAGGGAAGCTCGACCTTCGGACAAACAAGCTCAGCCGATGGTTCGGAACCCACTTGAGTAAGACCACTGACCACGTTCCTGAGCCCGCAATGGACGTCGGCAACCATCGCTGGGAGCAGAGAGAGCTCCCTCCCGTAAGCTAGCTGAACTGCGGGGAAGAGCACCTCAAGAGGGAAAGCATCTGAAGCCTGGTATGGAACAACGCACTTCTTCAACCAGAGCGCAAGATAGCCTGCCAGCAGGGACCGAGGCTCGATAGACTTCCATGCGCGACGGAGGAACGAACGGAACTTGGTTCCCGTAGGAAAAGCTCCCTCAGCACTGGCGAGAGTATAAGAATGAGTCTCATTCTTCTCCATCAGCTCATTGATAGCAGAAGGGGTCAATATGTCTAACTCACGTATAGGCTCTCCGGAATCACTCTCCAAATTAGGAAACAGGTAGAGAGCGAACTGCCTCAAGCTGATCTTCCTCTTCGTCTTTGATGGAGGAGAAGTCTGGAGCAAGGAGGTATGATAGTGGCACGTGAGGTCCCAGAGGGTATCATACATATCGGGAGTATCTTTCTTCAACCACTCCAACTGCTGGTTGGAAGGAAAGTACTCCTGATACGGGCAATCCCCCATCGGAAGCCCGGAAACCTGATGCATCTCATGTAGAGCCAACCCTAGCTCTCCGCCACTGGTCAAGAAGGTGTTACTATCAGGCATATATATCTCTAGCAACGCCAAGAAGTGACGACAGCTGACTGGGAGTCCGTGCATGGTAGCTCGTATGGGTACATACAACCCACTGCTCTTCAAGTCCCTCTCCCAGCGTCCCAAGACATAACTAGTCAAGCGGGTCCACCACCCCTTAGCTAGTGAGGAAGCCCAACCGTAACATCTGTAATCCGGCGGAGGTAACCGTCTTCCAAGCTGAGCCAAATGGTTCCTCACAGTAGGAGCAGCTACCGATACCTCGCCTGGAGGAGCGGTGTCAAGGCCCATGATCCCTGGTCGAAGACCGCGGATGGAATGATACCCGATAGAACCAGCACTCTTATGATGAGAGACGTATCCACACTGGACTCGGTCGGCATCATCAGTGAGACGCCAAGACGTACGTCGCTCCACAGCTTGTCTCTCCAAGTGAGTAAAAGAACATTGACGAGGGATGGAGGGAATGTATAAAAGAGCTCCTTCATCGAGGGTCAACCAGTGCTCCTCAGTAAGAGTTAATGCAGCGGGATCCTCGATATGATCTCCGAATAGGAAGCCAGGCTTCTTTAAAGCCCGAGTAGAGTTAGCATCCGCGATAAAGGGAGCATCTGTGATGAGTTGGCATAAACAATGATGCCCTCCTTCCCGTATCAAGCGACGTGACTCATCAGAACGATCCTTGTCAAACTGAGGTAGGGGATCGATGATCTGCTTGGCGGAAGCCGAGGAGAAGACTTCCCTACTACAACCGGTAGGGACATGATGAGGAAGGCTACCCCCGGGAAACTCAACTGCAACAAAACAAAGATGGAGTTAGAAAACCCAGCCTATGAAGATGAAATAAGCTCATTCACGGGATTATTGGAGAGACGATCTCGAGTGTCCTACACCAGGGGGTCGACACGCATCATCACGTAGATAGCGTGATAACGCACACCGACCTCTAAGGTGCAAGACGACACGGGATCGCCCCAATATATCCGAAGACTTGAATTGGCTAAGCAAAACAAGTCCGAAACCTTAACCCCCGCGAGAAGGGTATCGGTTCTTCCTTCATGACCCGCGAGAGGTCAATCGGGGATACAGGAAATGTAAATTCTCACCCCCGAAGAAAGAGGCCGCTGAAGAAGATATAGCGGGAGCCTCCTCCTCGCTGTGCTGCGAATGAGAGCGACTCCTGGAAAGCCGGGGGTGACGCGGAGACATCGCAAATCTGCAGCAAAAAAGCAATGCATCAGGCACAATATGCATACGCGAAATTTAAAAGGGGAAATTAAGCACTTGAACTTAAATCCTGTGAATAAATAGGGTTTTATAGTTGAAGTCTAATTGAACCTACAAATTTCGTGCACGCGAAATGACGATGGTCATTCTCGCGGTGAATTTTGGTGAAATACCCAAAATACCCCCCCCCCCCCCGTGTTCAAGGCCAAATTCAGGTCAAGGACACGCGTGATCCGGGCCATAGTCATCATAATCGATCATTTAGCACCCCGGTATCCCTCAATTCTGGTTAAATTTTGCAAATCAACCCTTTTGCCGAATTTAGCCAATTTTGCACAAAAGCCCCTCCACAAATTTTCGGTTTGGCCTCCGCATGCCTTAACCAAAAATTTGATCATGAGTTTGTGGGATTTCAGCCTCAATATCGCTGCACTTTTGCAAATAAGCCCCTCTAAAAACATTTATGGGCCGTTTTGCAAATAAACCCCTCAACAATCCATCAATCCTCTTGCATAAAGCACCCCTCACCTATTTTCATCAAATGGACATGAACCCAAGTCTCGAAATTTCATTCTTATTTGGCATAAATGACCCTACAAATTTCAGTCCTCTTTTTGCAAATAAGCCCCCAAAATTTCGGCCATTGCCTATTTTGCACAAAAAACCCCAAAGTTTTAGCATACATAACCCCTTATCTACTAAACATAAAGATCCAATCTTTATCAAGAAATGAGAGGATGGTGAAGGGGAACTTACCAAATCAAAGAAATTTCTTCGAGCTCGGAAATGGAAGTTGAAACCCTAGCTTGAGAGAGGAGAAAATTTCGGCCAATGAGTATCCACCAAAATCCGAACTTTTGAGGGGGTTTGATGGGTTCTTGAGAGCAAATCAATGGAGGAAGTTTGGAGGAAGAAGAAGAAGAGAGGAAGAAGATAAGAGCGAATCTCTTTTGAAATTTGAAATGGGGGGGACCATGAACAAAACAAAACAAGAAAAATACAAATGAAAGAAGGGGGGGACCACGAAAATCAAAGACACCCCAAGGGTGTCTCGGCTTTGCCGAGACACCCCAAGGGTGTCTCGGCTTTGCCGAGACACCCCATGGGTGTCTCGGCATTGGGTGTCTCGGCCTTGCCGAGGCACCCCGGGGGTGTTTGACCCAGTTTTGACCCCCCGAACGATGTTTTGACCCCCCGAATTGCTTTTCATACCCCCGATGTTTCCACAAAAGTTGATTTTCTTCGTCGACGGTTGAAAATATGGATGAATTCCACAAGTCAACTTTCGACGGTTCGGAACCCCAGGGTGGATGCTGGTCAACGCGTAACCCTGGGTCAACGCCGGTCAGCGTGTTGCGATCAAAGTCAAACGCCATTCAGCGCGTTGCAACACAAGTCAACGGACGGCGATTCGAAACCCTAGGGTGGACGCCAGTCAACGCGTAACCCTAGGTCAACGCCGGACAGCGCGTTGCGACAAAAGTTAACACGTGGCGACGAAAGTCAACACGTGACGGCGAAAGTCAACACACGCGGTTCAAAACCCTAGGGAAGACGCCGGACAACGCGTAACCCTAGGTCAACGCCGGACAACGCGTTGCGACAACAGTCAACACTTGGCGACGAAAGTCAACACGTAACGACAAAAGTCAACCCACGCGGTTCAAAACCCTAGGGTAGACGCCGGACAAAGCGTAACCCTAGGTCAACGCCGGACAACGCGTTGTGACAAAAGTCAACACATGGCGACGAAAGTCAACACGTAACGACAAAAGTCAACCCACGCGGTTCGAAACCCAAGGATGGACGCCGGTCAACGCGTAACCCTAGGTCAACGCCGGACAGCGCGTTGCGACAAAAGTCAACACGCAGTGACAAAAGTCAACGCGTGACAACAAAAGTCAACCCACGCGGTTCGAAACCCTAAGGTAGACGCCGGTCAACGCGTAACCCTAGGTCAACGCCGGTCAGCGCGTTGCAACAAAAGTCAACACGTGGCGACGAAAGTCAACACGTGACGGCGAAAGTCAACCCACGTGGTTCAAAACCCTAGGGAAGACGCCGGACAACGCGTAACCCTAGGTCAACGCCAGACAACGCGTTGCGACAACAGTTAACACGTGGTGACGAAAGTCAACACGTAACGACAAAAGTCAACCCACGCGGTTCAAAACCCTAGGGTAGACGCCGGACAAAGCGTAACCCTAGGTCAACGCCGGACAACGCGTTGCGACAAAAGTCAACATGTGGCGATGAAAGTCAACACGTAACGACAAAAGTCAACCCACGCGGTTCGAAACCCTAGGATGGATGCCGGTCAACGCGTAACCCTAGGTCAACGCCGGACAGCGCGTTGCAACAAAAGTCAACACGCAGCGACAAAATTCAACGCGTGACGACAAAAGTCAACCCACGCGGTTCGAAACCCTAGGGTAGACGCCGATCAACGCGTAACCCTAGGTCAACGCCAATCGGTGCGTTGCAACAAAAAGTCAACATACAGTGATCCGAAACCCCAAGTCAACACAATGTGACAGGGATAGTAAGTTCAAAAGTCAACTCAATGACACGAGCCAAACTCAACTCACCAGCTGTAGACTCGAGACTCCGACGACGGCCAGGTGATAAACACAGCGCCGGAACAACTTCGGTTATTCGACAAAGCACCGGATAAACCGAAAATCGAAGGAGCCGAGAGTTGAAGCGAACCACAGGTCCCTTAGGCCGACTGAAGGCTGGACCAATCATATCCAAAGTATTCTGGTCTCTTCTGTAAAAGAAACGAGTCCGAAATACTTTGGAGGGGGTATCTGTAGGCATCGAAAATTGCCGATAAGTCCCCGCTCACAGCTCAGTGTTAACGAGCGACGATGAACGTCACTACCCGGTTCACAAGAGTTCCATCGACATCGGTGAGCGCCTGAAGTGAACCGACGGACTACGTGAGCCGATAGAATCTCAGAACAACGGGGATACGGACTGACCGGAAACCCCGTGATCACTGCAAACGGACCAACGCCCTTCGTATCCCGTTCACCTAACTGATAATCCAACCAACGGGGTCGACAGGGATCTTCGTCAGGATTCCACTGCATCCGGAATCATGCCAATCCGAGTTGGGACGAAGAATCAACGGCGGGACAACGACAGACGATCTCGGACTGAACCGGGACACCCGGGGTACCTCGGCGGGCTTGAAACACCCGAGGGGTGTCTTGGCAAAACCAAGACACCCCAGGGGTGTCTCGGCTTGGCCGAGACACCCTAGGGTGTCTCGGCTTGGCCGAGACACCCAAGG